>NAVB01002983.1:0-14868 GCA_002179805.1 Acanthamoeba lenticulata | reverse complement strand
GGGGGGGGGCGTACGGAGTGGTGGTGGCCCCAGAAGGCAAGGTCGACGCGGTACTTGAATAGCAGGTCCTCCAGGTTGCTCCTCAGCTCTCTCGCCACCGGTTGGTCGGCCGAATCTCCCTTATCGCTGCAAGCCCCGCCACATCGACAACCACATTCGCTTACTATGACAGCCACAACACTGTTCTTCGACTGAAGGAATATGGGGCGTACTAGGTGGAGTCGATGTACATGGGGCGGTGGCCGCTGAAGATGATCCAGGGAGTCTTGGTGCGATCCACCGCCCTCAAATCGGCTTCGATCCACTGCCACTGCGTTCCACCTGGGATGGACCTGGTGAGTTTGCTGCGGCTTCCCAACGTTGGCTCCAGAGAAGAATGGACGGGCGCGCGAGTGGCTGGCTGGCAGTCGCACCGATGGTGAAGTTGTGTTCGCTGGACATGAAGGTGAAGTGAACTGAGCCGTAGTCGAAGCTATACCACGGCTGATCCCTCGCCGGCGTGGGCATCGGGTAACGCACCTCATACGCTACGCCGCACTCACCTGCCATCGTCGCACAATTAGAAGACTTCTTTCGCTTCCAGCTGCACAGCAACAGCGCGGAGCACTACCGCCGGAGTCGGTTCCGTTGAAGCGGGAGCCAGAGTTGGGGAAGTCGCGCTCGTGGTTGCCGATGCAGGTCATGTATGGCAGACGCGTGGAGATGGCCGACACCTGGTCGTGGAACTCGTCCCACTGCGCGCCGTAGCCGACCGCGTATGAGATGTCGCCTGAGTTGGGTAACATGTTGTAGTTCAGCCATGAGTTCTAAGCGAAATGCAGGATCAAAATCATGAGGCTTCACCAATGTGGATGGCAAGGTCCATGGAGATGGCCTGCATGTCTTTCATCATGAGGCGCGTGGTGTTGATGGAGGCCTTCTCATTATTCCAGTGCTCCAGCGAGTCGTCCTACATTCACATTCTCTCAGCATTCCTACATTCCACACATACACACCACACACACGGTATGTATAAAAAGGAGTACCTGGGTGGTCTTTCCCATGTCTCCGTAGGCGAAGATGTTGAGGGTGCGGCTGGCCGCTCCGGGGTGAGGGGCCGACATGAAGGAGGCCTCTTCGCTAAATCCGTACGCCGGGTCGCCATAGACATAGTAGTACCTCGTATCTGTGATCACAGATGAACGGCATCGTCATCAACATTGTCTTGATTGACTACCACCACCACAACACCAGCACCATCATCTCAAGGTACCGGGCGAGAGGTTGGAGAGGATGGCGCTGTGGAACAGGCCGGGATCACGCCAGCCTTCGGTATTGGCCGGTGCGCCGCACATCTGGTCCCTCGTGTAGGTCGTCGTTGACCCGCGCACACTACTAACGTACTGCCCTGTGTGTGTGGCCATTTAAGTTCTGGAATTCTGGAATTCAAACGATGATTGATTCCTCACATACCGGGCGAGGTTCCAAACTTGACCAGGGGCGAGGTGGCGTTGTAGGTGGTCCACATGACGCGCATCTCGTGGGGCACGCCGGTAAGCATCAGGCGGCCCTGCAGCGGTTCGTTGTAGTTGGCGAACGTCACTGTTGATTGCGCCTTGTTTGTGAGTGGAAACCAGCATTGCACACATACACAAGAGAGTGCGCACCTCTATTGGAGGAGGCGATCAGGGTGGGCTTCTTGATGCCGCCCGAGAAGTAGTGGAAGATGTAGTCGGCCCGCATGTTGGTCAGGCGGAACCACAGCTTGCCGTACCCGTCCTTGAACTAAATGTCAAGCACATGGGAATGTTAGGAATGATGGGCAGGTATGTGCGTTGTGCATTCCCAATGGTGGGGAATATATACCTCGTCGGCGTACTTGTACTTGATTGGGGCCGTGACGGTGACATCGGCGTCGGCAGGCGAGTAGACGCCCACCCAGTCGCCCCAGCCGGCCGAGGCACCGCTCCACGAGACCGACACCCACTCGCCCGACCGCTTGAGCTCGCCGGGCCAGGCCGACATGCGCACGTCGCCATCGCGAGCAACCACTATCTGAAGAATGTCCCGCTAAGTGAGCGAAAATGTATCATATGTACAGCTGCAGAATGTCCCCGTTTAATGAGCGAAAATGTTTCATGTAGGATTATCCGATGGCGAAGAAGAAGGAGGAGGTGGTGGCCATGGGAAGGTGATGTTTGGGTTGTGTTCGAGGGTGGGTTGGTCGTTCAACGTTTATACCTTATCGAGGTGAATGCGTGTGCTTGCTCCGCCGGCGTCGCGACCGTGAATATGGGCTGATGAGGTGGACAGGACCACCAGGTAGAACAGCGCCACCAGGCAGGCAAGAGTCCACGAACGCGCCATGACGAAGCGGAGCTGTGTCGTGTCGTGTCGTGTCGTGTAGTGGCGTCCAAGAAAGAAGAAGTGTCGGCCTTCGGCAGTGAAACGGTTTGCCCCTCTTCAGATGCTTGGCATGTTTCTCACGCCGATTGGTCAAGCCGTTTGAATAACTGCGCCACCTTCGCTGTGCTGTGTCGATTGGGCTGCTGACCAGTATTGGCTTTTCTTTATTTTTTGCTTTCTTATTGCACTTTCTTTGTCTTCTGCTTCTTGGTGTCTGCGCCGCTGGCTTCCTTTGCCTTCTTCTTCTTCTGCGGCTTGGCGCTGGAGGAGGCGTGGTAGTAGTAGTCGTCTACGTACTTGCCCACGATCTCGAGCGAGAGACCCGCAAAGACCAGACCCACAGCAAACCACTTGGTGGGCGACAGCGCGTGGCCGAACCACACCACCGACGCGAGGATGGTGAAGAACTTGCGCGTCGTCGTCGTCACCGTCAGCACGAGCGACCCAAAGTGCTGGAGCGTGTAGTAGATGAAGAACTGGCCCAGGCCGGAGCACACGCCAAACAGGAAGATGTACCACACGACCTCTGGGTGTCTGCGTGGTGTTGGTCATGATGATGATGATGATGAGCATCACCATGAAGTTGAGCAAAAGAAAGAGAGAGAGAGACCGAAGGGTGAAGGAGACGGCCGGGACGGTCTCTCCGGTGACCAGGACGCCGGCGCCCATGTAGAACACGGCCCACACGTTGGAGTAGAACATGACGTGCACGAACGTGGGCTTTGGGTTGTACTTCTGCACGAGCATGATGATGAGGATGAAGAAGAAGAAGAAGAAGAAGAAGATGAGGGTCAAGAGGAGACGAATGAAGGCAAAGGACCTTGTAGAGCTCCTCCTGGGCGGGGCCGGTGAGGCCGTCAAAGGCGAGGGAGGCCAGGAGCAGGGCGTAGCCCCAGAGGACGCCCAGCGGGGAGACAGAGTCGGCCACGGCGCCACCCTTGTTCTTAAACATGAACAGCGCGATGCCGGCCGAGATCAGAAGCACGCACAGCCACTTGCGCCAGTTGTAGGACCTGCCGTAGATGAGCGCGCCAATGAGCATCACCGGGATGGGCTTGCACGACTTGCCCAACACCTGTTGCGCACACGCACACACATGGTGAGGTGCGCACGGCACGGCACGGCATGACACACACGCGACGCAACACGACACACACGCACCTGGGTTGGGTAGTCGACAAACTGGAGGGAGCTGTTGGAGCAGAGCATGGCCAGCACGTAGGTGAGCGAGATCCACGCGTACTGAGATGTCGGCCCCGAGAGACGAGGGCGGCGTGAGACGTGCACATGAGGGCGGCAGGAAGAAGAAGAAAAAGAAGAAGAAGAAGAAGAAGAAGCAGCAGAAGAGGAGGAAGCCTACCTCGGTGAAGGGGACCTTGTCCTGGGGCGCCTGCCCGGTCCATAGCCTTCGCGCGCCGAGCACTGGTGCGCCTCCGTTTGTCAGGATCGTGTCGACGCGAGTAAGAGAGACACAAGGACAAGTGGTACCGATGAGAGCAAAGAAGGCGTTGAGGATGCACTGCAAGCATACAAGGAAGAACATGTAGTCGAACCGCTCACCATTCGGTCCGAATGGCGTCGTGGTCCTGTGCGGACAGCGTGAGTGGGCGAAAGAGGAAGGGAAGAAGGAAGGAGAAGGAGGACATACACGCGCTCCTGGACGATGCCATAGAGAAGGTAGAACACGTAGATGCCACTCACACCAATTAACATTTGCACCTCCTTCGCCATCTTGTCCAAAGATTTTGTCGAATTCAACTAAATTGACAACCACTTTGAGACAAACGCGGGCAACCACCGAGCAACTCTTTCACTAGCTTCCGGTCCGGGAGCACACGGCAAGGCTACTCAACTTCCTCTTTTCCTCGCCTCTGGCGATTGTCCAGCTGGCAGCCGCGGATTGGCGGCGAGCACCGTCCGAGAAAATCGTATTTTCTCCATTTTCCTTGTCTGCATAATTTCGACTGCCGCAGAAAGAAGCAACGGAAGATCCTGCTGGCCTCCTGCATTGGACGCATTGAAGAGCTGGCAGCATATAAGTCCTTCTTGACGCAGCATGGCCGAGTGGTTCCAATCAATCTCAGAATGGTTCTGGCCGCGATTTGATCCCAACAAATGGTGCGCCAAAATACCATCTGAAAATACCATCTGTGCTCGTGTGCACTGTTCTCCTTTCTCACCTCGGTGACTTGGCAGCAAGTTGTACCTCAAATCAGCGGTTGTTCGAATGAAGTACCTCCTCCTCCTCCTGCTACTCCAGTCACACGCAACCATCTGGTGCTTAACGATTCTCGTGACTTGGCAGCTTGAAAAAGAAGAAAGGCCAGGAGCAGGTCAAGCAGATGGAAAAAGAGATTGGTGATCTGGCAAAGCAAGAGAAGGAAGATCTGGCGCGACTTCGAGTTGAGCAGCTTGTGCGCGACAAGCGGATGCTTGAGGCCTATGACATGCTCGAGCTCATGTGCGAGATCGTCGTCTCGCGCCTCCAGCTCATCAACATGTACCCGTATGTCCAGCTTCCCTTCTTCCCTTACGCGCCACGAGCACGTAGCATAAGCGCCTGCACTGCAGCTGAACATGGGGCCTATTCTATTCACAGGGCTGTGCCCGAGGACCTCGTCGAGCCCGTCTACACTCTGGCTTGGGGTACAGCACTTGCGCTACACTTCGTATTTTTATTCTTATTTTGAGCTTTTTTACAAGCAAGTTAAAAGGTCGACTGACTCGCGTCTGCTCGTCCTCCAGCTTCGCTTCGTTTAGCGATCCCCGAGTTCAAGCACTTGGCCTTCCAGTTCAAGCTCAAGTACGGCGATGAGTGGATTCAAGACGCCCTGAACAACACATCGCACTATGTCAACCAAGAGGTGAACGACCTCTTTTCTCTTCCAACGCCACACAACTTACGGCGATGTCTCAAGGAGGCTTCTGGCTGACGCCTTTGGTTGTCGCGCAGTTGATCGAGCGGTTGTCAGTGTGCTGCACCGATCAGGACACGGTGGAGGAGGAGATGTGCCGCATCTCGCCTGTGCCCGCCAAGTCCTCCTCCTTCGAGTTGGCAGCTTTCGACGGTGACCCTGGGGCGGCCTCGCCCAGCTATCTTTCGGCCTTTTCGCCTGCCGCGGGCGCAGGCCCTGCCGCACCCACATGGGCCTACACCACCCACCCAGGTGGGCCATCGCCTGTAGCTGCCCAGCAGACGCCTCTCGGACACGCCCAATCGCAGCTGCCAGCCCCTTACCTCGGCCAGCCGCAGCAGCAGCAGCAGCAGCAGCAGTATCAACAGCAACCGCCACAATATGTGCAGTACCAACAGCCACAGCAGCCGACAGTCCACTTCCCGGCGCCCGCGACAGCGTCGCCCGCGTTGCCGCCCTCAGCCCCATCGATGCTACCGCCGCCGCAGGTGAGCGCGGCACCAGCGGGATCAGCGCCGTCGCCCGTGCTGCAGCCCTTTGTGTTGCCGGAGCTGGACTTTGGGGACTGGTCGTCTCCGCTGGCCACCACGTCCGCCCAAGGTCTCGCCTTTCCGCACATGGCGTCAACATCCACCGTTCTGACATCTTCGCCATTCCCCTCTTCGTCGTCTTCATCAACTACTCCGACGTCGTCTTCTTCAATTCCATCATCAACGGCGACCATCACGACCACGTCGACCACGTCGGCGATGGCACCGCCGTCGACGGCTCCGCACGAGGTTGATCCCTCCCTGATGGTACGGCTTCTCGTTCTCTTGTCTGTCCTCAGTTCGCCGCAGCTGCTCACGGCTCTAACCCGGCATCGCGCAGTTCCCCGCGATCCCCAGCGACAACCCCGACCCGGCCAAGACGACGTCGGCTCTGCCGCCTCCTGCTGGTGGCGATGACGGTGGTGGTAGTCTTCCTTTTCTTCTTCTTCTTTTCTTTGACTCTCTAAGGTCTCTCTATGGTCGTGTAGCGGCACCAGGAGGAGCCACCGAGGAGGAGGAGTTTGATGAGCTGAGCGCCCGCTTCGAGGCACTCAAGCGGGGCCTGTGAGCCACTTCACTTCGCCTTCTTCTTCACCTTTTTTGTTGATAGTCTACCCTCCCTTCGCCAGGCGGCGCCAAGTCCACATGTACAGACCTCTTGTTCTGTGTTGGTTCGTTTCTTTTTGAATCGTTTTTGTACAAAGCAGTCGTCGTCGCGCAATCATTGTCCTTTTCATCTCTTCAACGTCTTTGCTTGCTTGGCAAGAGGTGGTGGCCTTCTTGAGGCAGCTCAAGACGACGAGGAAGCCTCCTTGCGCTGCTCGGAGGGCGGCTTGTTGACCTCGACCATGTAGCAGGGCTTGCAGAACACGCGGCCTGCGACCGAGCAGTACAGCTTGGGATCGAGCTTCTTGTTGCAGTCGACGCACACGAAGCACGTCTTGTGGAACACCAGCTTGCCAGCCGGCTGCCTCTCCATCTTGTAGACGCGCTTCCCGCAGTTCTGGCACCGCTCGTCCGCATTTTCTGCATTTTAAAAATATTTAAAAATGGCGTCATGCCGACGTCAGCACGTAGCCGTGCCACGTCAGCTTGGGGAGTAGCGACAACGACGCGCGAACCGTTGGTGGCGTTGAAGCCCACTGAGCGGGGCGAGGCCGGGGCGGCGCGAGGCGATGCGACGCGGGGCGAAGGAGGACAGGTAGGAGGCTCGACCTCCTCCTTGCACAGGTAGATGACCTCGTTGTCGTGCGTGCGCTCGAACAGCACGTCCGGTCCGAACGACACGATGCCCCACTTCTTGGCCGTCTTCAACGTGCCTACACGATCGCGAAACGAAACGAAATCATGAGCAAAAAGCTTCTCGGGGCAAAGAGTAGAGCGAAGGGCAATGACAAGGAAGATGATGGTACCGCTGAGCGCTTCAAACAAGTGCGTCGTCTCCTTGAACAAGGGACCGAACTTGACAAAGATGCGCTGAACACAAACAAGGAAGGAGGGAAAGGGTGAGCCACAACATGTTGATCCCCCAACGCCGTCAGACCTACTTTCTGAGGGTCGCCCCGGTCGACGGTGCCGCGCTCCTTGATGGCCTGCACGAGCTTCTTTACCTCCTTCACCGTCCACTCTTGCGCCGCGGTGACGCGGCTGCGTAGATGGGGCGGTTAGTTCAAGAGGGAGGATGCACACAGACGTCCGAAGACCTCAAGACGAGCAGTCGTACTCAGCGCTCTTCTGCTCGAGGGCGTCTTGGTTTTGCTGCACGCGCATAAGGAACTGCGCACGGGCTTGGCCGCTGCTCGGGGATAGTCCTGGTCGAGGAGAGAGCAGCAAAGGAACAAGGTGAGCCGTAAACGTCCCTCCCCCAAGATGCAGTGCCGTCCATGCGAGCGTGCACACGTCCAGCGTCCAACAGCACTGTGAAGAGAACGAATGACCCCTTCCCCTCTGGCAGAAGTACATACCAGTGTCTGCTTGGCTCATCTTGTGTCGTCTGTCTGGCGAAGCTCCAGGTTGAGGTCCCAAGGAAGCTCTCCCGGAGCCTTCCTTGTGCAGTGGGACAACCGGCCACGTTCAGCGCCACCTTAACTTGCATTAATTCATTAGTTCTTTTCGTGGTGCGTTCAGCAAAGAAAAAGCACCACAAATAATAGGCCATTTTGCGGCCAATAATAGCGGCCAATTACCCAAGTCTTCGCCTCCCCAGAAGCAAACAAGCATCTGGACCGGCCCCGAAGCGCTCGTCGATTTCCAGCTTTTGGTTAGATCTTGTTGTTTTTTTTGCGGTTGTTCCCCCTGAAGGGTGAAGAAAACAAGATGTCCATGTTTAAGATCGTCGTTCTCGGCGAAGGAGGTACCTTGGCCGTCTATACACATCCTCTATCGATTTTGTTCTGGCATATTGCCCCCCATCAGTCTGCCGTCTTCGTCTTAGCGATTGCAGACCTTCGTTTGTCCTGGCACCTCATCTTTTCATCTATCTCGTCTCCTTGGCACTTGTTCGTTTTTGCGTTTTTTCATTATTTTTTTGTAGTCCCCCCCCCTTCGCCCGGGCTCACGCCTTGATTGTGTGCTGCACAGGTGTGGGAAAGAGTGCGTTGACCATCCAGTTCACGCAAAACTACTTTGTCAAAGAGTATGACCCCACTATCGAGAACTCCTACCGCAAGCAAGTTACCATCGGCGAAGAAGTACACATGCTTGTGCGTTCCCTCTTCCTCCTCCCTCTTCTTTCTTGACAAAGAACGAAAAGCGACAAAACCAAAGAACGAAGAGGTCGCGTAAACGCACTTTTTCATTCCTTCCTTCCTTCCAATACAACAGGACATTCTGGATACCGCTGGACAGGAGGAGTACAGCGTCATGCGAGACCAGTACATCCGATCGGGCGGTGGCTTCCTCTGCTGCTACTCGATTGCCTCGAAAGAGGTGCGCCCATGAGAAGCAAAGAAAGTTTGGGGGGGGGGTCTTCGAACGGGCGCTGACGATGTTCGTGTTTGTTTTTGTGCCTTTTGAAAATCAATTCTTCTTTTATTCTTTCATTATTTTGTAGTCTTTCAGCGCGATGCACGACTACCGAGAGCAAATCCTGCGCGTGAAGGACTCGGACTCGTATCCTATGATCCTCATCGGCAACAAGTGCGATCTTCCGGACGACCTGCGCAAAGTCACGACCGCCGAGGGCAAGGAGCTGGCCAAGAAGTTTGGCTGCCACTTCCTCGAGACTTCAGGTTCGGAGATCCCCTCCTTCCTTCCGTCCTCCCTCCACACACACTCTTCTCGACTTCTTTCCCCCACGAGGCCCTGGCCGTTGCTGACGACGGCTCGTTGCGCTGCACAGCCAAGACGCGATTGAACGTGGAGGAGTCCTTCGAGCAGCTCGTGAAGGACATGAAGGCGTGGCGAGATAAGAAGACCAAGGACACCGGATCGGTACGCGTCCCAGCCACCTTCACGTGTTGTTTTTGTCGTTTGGGGTCGGTCGGTCGGTCAGTCGAGATCGAGGAAAGGAGGAGCTGATTCTGATGGTCGTGTGCAGGGTGGCGGCATGGCATCGCCTGCCACAGGACGGAAGACGTGGGGCCAGAAGCTGGGCAAGATGATGGAGGGCAAGAGCTGTGTGCTTCAGTGATGCATAAGGGAGAGGGAGATCACGTGAACAACAACGAGCCTCCAGACAAGGAGTGAGAGATCGAAAGACGGAAAACAGAGATTCCAGCGTGGGTGAGAAAAGAGCGCGTGACGACGACCGGACTGTACCATAATGCGTTAGTGTTTTAACTATTTTGTTCAAACACGTTGCTCCCTATCGTTTTTTTAACATATTTTTTGTTTCGTTTCGTTTTTGAAACTTTTTTTTGTTTTGTTTTTGTTGATGTTGTTAGGAAAACATTTCCCTTTTTGTTGCCCGGGAAACCCCTTCATCGCGCTAGGCAGTTGCAACTGAGAAGAAGGCCTGTTTGGCAGCTTTATTACGTCCACCTAGGCGGGGCCGCTTGTTCATCAAACCACAGCCTCAGTATTGTGAGCTAGAAAGGAAGAAGGAGAGAAATAGACAACGCGTCATCAGACATGGAACCAGAAGGCGCACTGCCTCCACCTCCGCCCAATGAACCAGATACGCTGAGTGGCGCGTTTGATGATTTTGCTTTGCCGCCTCCACCTGTCGACCCCCCAGGGGCGCCTGCCTGCAGCCGTGAGGAGACGCTTGAGCTGGCACAAGGAGTCACGCGCCGATTCGTCTTCCCTGATGCCCCCCTGTTCCCACCAGCGCCCAAGTTCGTGGGCGCTCACCACGAATTCCCCTCAGGCGAGGAGGCTCGCATAAATGAGCTGCAGGCCAACACATTCGCCGCGTTCAAAAACATCTGCCCCGATTTCAACACCATTGCGCCCATCATCGCTGAGGAAGACAAGCGCAACAAAACACAGCCCACTGATCAGCTCAAGCGAAAATCGGCTCGGCCCCTCTCTGGTTCTGACCCAGCAGCTCCATCTCCTTTCTTTTCGTCTGGGAACACCACCTCGCTTCCGTCTGGGGCATCGTCGCTCCCTGGCGATGGCCTTACAGATGACCAGAAATCGCGGTACGCTCATCAAAATTGCGCTTCATCGTCAGCGATGGAAACTAACCATCAAACAGACGCTCCCTGTTTAAGAGTAGACGGAAGAGCGCAAACATGGAGCAGTTGACTTCAATCGACAAGGTGCGGACGACCACTTTGTTAAACGTTGTTTATGTTGTTAAACGTTGTTTATGTTCTGTTGGACTCAAACGTTCTTCGGCTCCTTGTTGTTGGCTGCGGCGCGCACAGGAGGGCACCTTGGACGGGGAACAGCGGCGCTCGACCGAACGTAAGCGCGGCTCAAGCAAGAAGGAGAAGGAGAAGAAGAACAACACCGACCGCCGACGAACGCTCACGGACGAAACACGACCCGGCCAGCCCAACCCGGGCCCCGTGCTCAGAACGCCACCGCTCACGGTACAACTCACGCCCGAGGAGGTGGCCCAGTACAAGGAGCAGATGATCAGGAGATACGAGGAGCAGCAAGAGACCCTCCGGGCCAACGCGGCCGCCCCGGCGCCCAGCGGCAGCGATAGCGACGCCATCACCTCCACGAGCGCAGCGCGACCGTCGCCACCGGGCTCGCCGATGGTTGGGCACAAGCCAACAACGACAGACGAGCTCGGGCAGAACTCGTCCTACGATTTTCTTATTGTACGTCCCGCTTGATGCATCTACAACGAGAACGGTGATGATGTAGGTGATGTGGCTCACACACAACATGGCGGGCCGCTCGCATGCCAGGCTGAGGCTGAGGCCGGCAAGCGTTGGAGCATCAAGGCGGCGCTGAAGAAATCCATCGGCACCAAGAAGGTGCGCACTTCTCTCTGACATCCCAGGGCAGAAAGAGGTGATCCTGGTCGTGGCTCATAAGGCGTGATGGAGGCAGGAGGACGAGGACTTGGGGACCTCGCTGGAAAGCAAGTACGGAAAGCACATGATGTCCAACCCACTCAACGAGTTTAGGATCTGAAAGTAGAGACCTTTACACAACCGCCACGTCGCTCAAACGCACTACGCGGCAGCGACGCTGTACATGATGCAACTACTCAACTACTCTCCTTTTCTCCACAGCTGTTGTAAACCACCAACCCCAACTTGTATTCGTCGTCTTCTTTTAAACGCAACCTGCGCTCCAAAGACAAGATCGCACTTTACACCACAACTGCCGCCATCTCCTCAGATGGGCGTTGGGGAGGTTTATTCCTTGTTGTCCTCGGGGAGAGTCCAACCGTACTCTTTGCGCATTTCGGCCTCATCCTCCGGGGTAAGATCGTTCTTAATGTTGAAGAGGGCGCGAATCTCGTCGGGCGACTTGCCGTTGATCATGTTGGCCACAGTCTTGCAGGCGACTTCAAGAAGCGGCTTAATGTCGAGGTAGTTGGCGGCAAGGATAATCTGGAACAGGGTCGACTGGTCCACGTCGAGGAACTCCTGGTCCCACGGCGCGATCTCGTTCGGCTTGTCTTCGTCGTTCTGCTCCTTCTTCTTTTTCTTCTTCTCCTCCTCGGTCTCCTCCACGACCGGGTCGGGGTTGGCGTGGTGGTACTTGGCCCACTCAATCACCTGTGTCGGTGGTGCGGGCCATTAATCGCCATTCTGAAGTGTTCGATGTTGTCACAAAAATCTGTGCGGGCACTGCGAAGCTTGCAAAGGTTGTGAGCGTACCTTGTTCAAAACGCGACCATTGACGTTGGGCAGCGGGATGGGAGACGAATCGCCCGAGTCGTCAGCGACGTCAGAAAGCATGTGCTTGACAGTGACCATCATCTCGGCAATCTCCTTCTCCACCTCGACGACCTGTCCATCCGAGCTCTCGAGCTTAATCGTGGCTGACATGTTGTGTGTAGAGTGTCTGCGCGGTCTGTTGTGCTTTGTCCGAAGCTTAAAAGTCGGGCGAGCTTGTCTTTTTCAATAAATTACTTCCCCAGAAGTAAATGAATAAATTAATGCCCCACCGCCTTAGGTGAAACGCCCCAACTGTGCCATGAGGCCTTCATTTTCCTGTTTGGCATTTTCTTAGAAGAGACACAAGAACAAAAGGAAAGGTGACCACCATCAAGCCCATTCTGTTGACACCTCAACAGGTTCCCAGGTGGTGTCCCATCCTGCTGGTTCAGGAACCTGTTGAAGCAAGAGGGTGAGCCTCGTGCGGTCGGTTTGTTTGTGGGTGTGTTGTTCTGGTCAAGACAGCACCTCTACTGCACGCATCAGCGGTGTCGCGAAGAAGGCCTCGTAGATCGATTCTGGCGCAGTTCCGATGCGTGTCTCCTCCACCACCTCCTGCAACCTCAGCTCAAAGAGCATTTTGTCCTGTTGGTTGGTTGGTTGATTGGATGATCGATCAGTGGTCCATGCTTGTACACGCGACAAACTGCTGTCCCCGAGTACCATGGGGTCGTGAAGCTTGCTGGCCTTCTGCCGCTCCTCGCGGTACCACAAGCTGTCCTTGTTGCTGCTGATCCGCCGCTTGGTGGCCTCCGTCACGGCTGGCGGACCTCGCTCGCGGATCCCTCCAGCTTGTGCGCGCAGGCTCCCCTGCGCGAGCGTGGGCCACGCTTCTGGGCTCTCCAGCTCGAGGCCTGCCTGCTTCTCCTCCTTCTTCTTCTTCCCCACCACAGCCGCCACCACCATCACCTTGTCCACAGTGCCAACTGCAACTGCAACAACGACAACAACAACGACAACGACAACACCAAAGCCCAGCGTGAGATTCTTTATTTTTTAATCTTAGGCTGGCGCGTTGGGGGGAAGGGGCGACAGAGAGGGATCTAGCGCCTACCGCGACCGCCGCCGCGACCACCGCCGCGGCCTCCGCGGGTGCCGCGCGAGGCGCCGCGACCGCCGCCGCGACCAAAACGCATACGGCCGGCAGCGGGCGTCGGCTCGCGCTGGTTGGCAGCGGGCTTGGCCGACGCCTCGGTCTGGGACGTCTTGTTCTGCGTGCCCACGCGGTAGATCCGCACCTTGGCCCCGTCCACCTTGGCCTGGGCAACGATCAAGGAGATGATGACGTCAGCTCTTCCACATAGAGGCGGAGGGGGGCGAGAAGAGGGAGGAGGCCCACCTTGCCGCTGGCGGAGAGGTCCAGCGCGAGGGTCACCGAGTTGATGTGCGCAAACTCGACTGCACGCGGAGAAAAAAAAAGGTCATGAGGATGATGATCGTCGCCTTCTTCATCACCATCATCATCATGGCAGGGGAAGTTGCAAAAGGACGTACCAAAGGCGTAGCGGGCCTTGGCGGGCGAGGACTTGGTCTTGTGGTCCTGGATGGACACGTTGAGCACCACGCCGCAGTGCGCGTCGTAGAAGAGCTTCCGCACGCTCTCCTTCTTGACGCGTGCCGCCAGCGGCGTCACCCACACGCTGCGGGCCACTCGCTCCGGATCCTGATCGCGATTAAAAATTGATTAACAATTGAATAAAAAAATTATTTTTTAGATACAGATTTTTGAATTCAAAAATGAGAAAAATAAAGACAAAAAAAAACGTACGAGGAGGGCGACGCGCGGAGCGAGATCGAAGGAGATGTGGGGGCTCTTAAGGAGGTCGCTGATGACCATGAGGGTGGCGTCCTCCAGCTGGTTGCCCGCCAGCTTGAGGCTCCTGATTGACGGCGACGCCGCGACCGCCCTGTGTATTGTCATCGTCGTCGATGACAAAAATGATCAGCCAACTGGACACAAAGCGAGACGAGGACGAGGAGGAAGAGTGCGTACTTGGCGACGGCCACAGCACCGTTGTCCTTGATGAAGTTGAGCTTGAGGCCGATCTCGGTCAACTGGCTGGCCGAGGCCATGGCCTGCGCGATAGCCTGCGCGCCCTTGTCGCGGATCCGGTTCAGGCCGAGGTCGAGCCTAACCACCACAACAACAACAAACGGGTCAACAACAATGACGACGACAAGGAGGCGGCCAAGGATGACGATGGCGACAGGTGGGTGGACGCACTTGACGAGAGTCTTGTTGGCGGCGAGTGCGTTGGCGAGCTCTCGCGCGCCGTCGACGTCGACCAAGTTGCCGAACAGGTTGAGCTCCGTCAGCGACTCGTTGGCGGCCAGCGTGACGGCGATGGCCCGTGCGCCCGACACGCCGATGCCATTTCCGCTGAGGTCGAGCACCTGCAGGGTCTTGTTCTGGCGTAGGCCCGTGGCGAGCGCCTTCGCGCCCTCCTTGCCCAGATTGTTGTTCCTCAGCGTCAGCGTTCGCAAGCGCCTGTTCCACCATCACTCCGCGTCAGTCCAAAGCCAAATCAGAAGAATAAAATAAAACACACTAAAATAAAATAAAATAAAATAAAATAAAATAAAATAAAATAAAATAAAAATGAGAAACGCACGTGTTGGTCTCGAGGGCGAGGCCGAGGGTCTCACCGGCCTTGGCGTCCAGCTGGCAGCTGTCGAGCGTGAGCACCTCTGCACCACGGACGCCAGTCGGTGAGCTCCACCACCACACAGAGAGCAGCAGCAGCA
>NAVB01002976.1:0-14023 GCA_002179805.1 Acanthamoeba lenticulata | reverse complement strand
AATTAATAAAAGTATTGTAAGAAACAAATCATAAAACGAACCTCGATGCTTTGCATGTCAAAGAGGTCGGCCAACTGCGTGCGCGCCCGATTGTAGAACTCCTTCTCCGTGTTACGATCGCCGATCGCGCGTGCGGCTGCAGGCGGAGGTCAGTCCCTGGCATGCCTCACACTCGCGAACAAACAAGAGGAAGAGGAAGGTCCTAGACCTAGCGCGACCAGAATGTTGACATTGAACTGGAGAGGGTCCGACGTGCATTCCTCCTTGTTTTGCTGCGTTGGCGGGTGAGCTTCAACATGCAACAAAATCAAACAAACAAATAAACAAAAAAAAAAGCAAAAGAGGGAGGGAGAGACCAGGCTCACGCGGAGGGTGTCTTCATGCATCGCCGAGGGGTGCATCACCGTGTAGGGCCAGATCTGCTCCTCAAACGTGTGCGCCAGGCGGCTGAATTGGGTAAAGTACTGCAGGTGGGCGTCGCCCGTCCACAGTTTCCACTTGTAGATCGGCGCATGGGTCTGACGCTTGCCGTTGCCTTGCCCGCCCCGCGTTGCCTTCGACGTTTTCGCTTTCGTTTTCGTTTTCGCTTTCGTTGTTGTTGACTTCCGGGTGGTCTCACCGCCGGCGGTAGCGGGGCGGATCGCGAGCTGTGTGGCGCCGGACCTGTGGGCCACCGCGGGTGGCGGCAGTGTGGCGAGCGGGCGAAGCGGGCGAAGCTGCTGTTGTTGCTGCTGGAGCCGCCGTGAGGACGCTTGCTTGGGTTCCGGCGGTAGCGGCTGAGGGTGGAGCTGGTCGGTTCCGCGGGCGAGGCGCGACTGCGGAGGAGGGCCGAGAGGCTCGTGCCACTGCATCATGGGACCTGAAGACGTGGAGGTCGTCGTTGTGCTTGGCATCGTCGTCGTCGTCGTCGTACTCTTCATCGTTGTGGACGTCGTCACGGCAGCGGCCGACGATGAAGCGGCTGAGCCTCGGTTGGGCTGCGCGTAGTAGGGCGGGGCCACCAGCAGCGGCGACGCGAATGGATCGGGCAACGTGTGCTCGAACCGTCGCTGCTCCATCGCCGGCGGTCTGGCTGCGTAGCTCCAGTGCTCGTGCTGGGCGTAGGCCGACGGCTGCTGCCATGCTGGACTTGGTGGCAGGTTGTGGGGTACCGCTTGGGGGCAGGGCGGGGGACCTCCGGAGGTCCAGGCTGGCCCGAGTGCGCCACTTGTGGTGGTGACCACCCCGGCTGGGGACCGTTCGCCCATCTGAGGAAGAAGAGCAAGGCATCATCACGTTTTTTAAAAGAACGAAAAGCGGAAAAGAACGAAGAAGGAGGTTACGTCGAGCTGAAGCGAAGGGAAGGGGAATCGAGCAGCCCCCGCCAAGAAGGGGTGGACCGGTGGGTCCATCTGCGGCGGGTATGTCAAACTCTTCTTTTACTTTGCCTTTCTGTTGTCGTTTCTCTTTTCAAGCACGGAGATTCTTGATTATTCCGTTGCCTTTGTGGCAGAACTGAGCGGGAAAGTCGCGATAAAATGGAGTTGTATTATTATTGTGTTCATGTGTTTTCTTTCTGCCAACAACAACAGCCCCAGAGGACACCTCCATCTGGAGGCCTCCTCACCAGGAGATTGTGATTGGGAGGCATGTAGAGAGGGCTCAGTTGAGGGCCTTGACGTAGTAAGACGGGAACCAGCCCACCTTCTTGTTGCAGCACCCGTAGTAGAGGCCGTCCTCTTCGTTCACGACCAGTACTGATGATGGAAGAAGAAGAAGAAGATCAGAACTACGAACAACAACAAGAAGAAAAAGAACGATGAAGGCCGTAGAAGAAGGAAGGGAAGAAGGGGTACCTCGAACGGAAGCGCCACGGGGGAAGGAGAGGTGCTTCTTGTCGGAGCTCTTGTAGGTCTGGAGGGCCTTGGCCATGAACTTGGTGTTGGCCATCACCTCGCTCTCGCGCAGCTTAGTCACTTCCTTCCTCGATCGCGGGCCCGACGGGAGCGACTTGAGCGGCGATGAAGAGGAAGACGACGAGGCCGAAGAAGACGAAGAGGTCGAGGACGAAGATGAGGTCCGCGGGACGGCGGCCGCTGGCTTCTTGCGCGGGGCCACCGCCACGCCGTTCTTGCTCGCGCTGACTCGCTTCTTCTGGGCCGGGCTGTTCGCGTGCTTGCGGCTCGCCGGCAACTTGACCGCCGCCGCCGCGGCCTTCTTCCTGGCCGCGACCTCGGGGCTCATTGGGCTGCCCTTCTTCTCCTTGATGTTCTGCAGCTTCTGCATGTAGAAGTTGTTGCGCTCCTGCACGGCCTGCCTCTTCTTCTGCTGCTGTTGCTGGGACTTGGCCTCGACGCGGCCGCGGTTGTTGGCGTCGCGCTCCTGCTGCTTCTCGCGGCTCCGCGCGTCGATGCGCGAACGCGAGCCGCCGTTGACGGCCTCCTCGATCTGCTTGCGCTCGGCCCGGATGGAGCTCATCTCAAACTCGATCTTCTTGCGCTCAGTCATGAGGGCCGTCCGCTCGCGCTCGATCTCGGCCAGCTCCATCCGCCGCTCGCGCTCGCGGGCCAGCTGCTTCCTCATGTTCTTCCAGGCGTCCTCGTCCTGCTCGTCTCCGCCGGTCGCGAGCGTCCGCATCATCTCCTCCTCGAGGGCCTTGACGCTGTCGCTCGACTCGGCCCCGACGGGCTGCTGGCGGGGCTTGACGTTGTCCTTCTCTTCGTCGTCGTTATCCTCAAAGTCGTCGTCGCTCGAGACGCGCTCCTTGCCCTTGGCCCGCTGGCGCTGGTGCTGGTGGGCAACTTGCTCGGCGACGTGCGCGGCGGCCTTGATCTCCTCCTCGCGCTTCTCGACGGGCGTGTGCTGGAACACGACCCAGTGGTCTGGGTCGAGGCTCTTGCAACCGTCCCCGTACAGGCACTGCGGCCTCTCCTCGTTGACCTGCCGCGCAAGCCCGTGAGTCGATGATGAAAAAGACGAGAAAAATGATAACGAAAATGGAGAGAAGACGGTACCATGGTGGTGGCGCCCTTCTTCTGGAGCTTCTTGCGCTTCTTCATGATCTTCTCCATGTCCTTCATCTGCTTCTTGGCCTTCTTGTCCTTCTGGGCGCCGACGCCGCCGCGGAGGGCAGCAATGGGGCGCACGAGGAGAAGCGGCTTCTTGTGGGCCTTGGCCAGCGCCGTCTCCACGCTCTGGCGCTTGCTGGCGCCGGCGGCCTTGCGGTCGGCCCGCTCCAGAACGGCCTCGACGTCGCTCGGCACCCGGCGCGCGCCGCTGCTGGCCTTCTTGGCGGCGGCCGCGGCCGTCGTGCCCGAGTCGACGCTCGCGCGGCGTTCGTGGACGACAACGACGGGCCCGGGCGCGGCCACGGCGGCCTTGACGATGTCGCCCGCCACGGCGTCCCAGCTGATGCCCTTGGTCCGCCTTGATGAGAGATCATTGCTCAGCTTCTTACCGGCGCTCCCCGCCGCGGGCTCGACCACGAGCGCGGTCCTGGGCGTGGGCGGCAGCGGCTTGCGGGGCGCCAGCGGCTTGCTCCCCTTGCGCCGGGGCAGGCCGACGACACCTTCGACCGACGGGCTGCGGTCGCTGTCGTTGCCGGCCTTGAGCGAGCCGTTGTTGCTGCTGGTGGCGCTGTGCGTGCCGCTCGTGGCCGCAGAGTCTGTTGTGGTGTCGGTCGTCACCACCGAGAGGCTGTCGGTGCTGTCGACAAGGAGCGGGAGGCCCATGGCCCGGCGGGCGTCGTTCTCGGCCGCGGCCGCGGCGGCCTGGCGGCGCTCGTCGGCCTCGCGGAGCTGGCGAAGGGTCTCCTCGCGGGCGGCCATCTCCTCCTCCATCTTGCGGAACCAGGCCTCGTTGCGGCGCTTGAGGGTCTGCTCGCGCAGGCGGCGCTCCTCCTCGGCCCGCTTCTTGGCCTCCTCGAGGCGCAGCTCCTCCTCGACGCGCTGCTGCATGCGCTCCCACTGCTCCTCGCGCTGCTGCCGCTCGCGCTCCTCTTCCTCCTTCTTCGCGGCCTCGCGCCTCTGCGCCTCGCGCTCGGCCGTGGTCGCGGCCTCGTCCTCGCGCTTCTTGCGCTCCTCTTCCTCCTTCTTCTGCTTGTCGAGGGACCACACATAGGTGCAGCGGGCCACCAGCTCGTCCCGCATCGGCTCCGGCTCGGCCACATCTTCCGGCGCGGCCTTGGCGGCTTCCGGCGCGGCCTTGGCGGTCACCGCGTCGACTTTGTCTTCGCCGCTGTCGTGGAGAAGGGCCAGCATCTCGCGCTTCCGGCGCGAGTCTTCCTTGACGACGACGATCTTGGCGTGCTCGTTGGAGTCCTGGCTGGCCCTCTTGTCGGCGCGTCGGCGCTCGACCTCCTCGTCGATCTCCTTCATCCACATCTCGCGCTTCTTGCGCTTCTGCTCGTCCTCCGGGTCAACGTCGGCCACCTCCTTCGGCTTGTCTGCCTTGGCGGGCTGCTCAGCGGGGGCGGCCGCGGCGGGAGTGTCGAGCTCGGCGCTCCCAGAGGCATCGAGCTGCATGCGGCGCTCCTTCTCCTTGAGCTTGGCCTCCTTCTCGCGGATCTGGGCCTCGACTTGGCGCAGGTGCTCCTCCTTCTGCCGCATCTCGGCCTCGATCTGCTGCAGCTCGGCGTCCTCCTCGGGGTTGTTGCCCGCAGCCGAGGCCGCCGCGAGAAGCTTCTTGCGGCGCTGCTGCTCCTTACGACGCTTCCGGCGCTCCTTCTCGCGCTGTCGGAGCTCTTCTTCCTTGCGTCGCATCTCCTCCTCCTTGCGCTTCATCTCCTCGAGGCGGCGCTGCATCTCCTCTTCCTTGCGGCGGATCTCCTCGCGCTTGCGGCGAAGCTCCTCCTCGCGCTCCTGCAGCATGCGCTGGAGCTCCTCGTCCTCGCCGTCGCTGTCGCTCGTGGCCTCGGTCATGAGCTCGGTGTCGGTATCGACGTCGGAAAGCTCGGTCGCGTCCTGCTCCGTGGTGAAGGTGATGTCGCTCGTGTCGATGTCGCTCTCGCTGCTCTCCTCGCTTTCGCTTTCGCCCTTTGTCTTCTTGCCGTCGGCCTTCTTCTTGCCGATTTCGTTGGCGATCCGCTGCATCCACTCTTCGTTCCGCTTCTTCATCTCCTCAATCTTCTTCTGGAGCGCGAGCTTCTTCTCGTCGTCTTCCTGGTTGTCGACCTCCTCGCCGTCATCGTCGGCGTTGTCGCTTTCGCTTTCGCTTTCGCTTTCGCTCTCGGCTTCTTGAATCTGGTCAGGAACGCGGCGGCGAGCGTCCTCCCGACTCCGCGTGCGGAAGACGCCGCTACCGCTCGACACGAGGTTGGCGATGCCCGACGCGATGCCAGAGAAGGACGAACTGCGCTTGCGCATGAGGCCCTCGCCCTGCTGCTGGTCGGCCGCCTCCTGGCTCCGCTTCTTGGCGACCTTCTTGTCCTCGCGGCTCTGCTTCTTGCCACCGAGGCCGGACACGGTCATGAAGGTGCCCGAAAGGGTGATGCCAGACGAGGCCTCGACCACGTCGGAGAACGAGATCGTCCTCTCCTTCCCAGACGGAGGCGACTGTGTAGAGCTGTAGACGAAAACACGGACGACTCGTTAGCGGCTGCTCTTTACTCCCCCGTAAAGGGAGACAGACGCAAAAAAACGTACTTGTCGTCGCTGGCGGGCATCTCGATGGAGACCTTCTTGCCCTTCTTCTTGTCGCTGGTGCGCACCGCCTTCGGCTCGTCATCTACGGCCTGGCGTTGCAGCTCCTCCACCATCTTCTTCTATGCATATAGATTCGAATAAGTAACCCACTTTGCAAGCCAAGGGCGGCAATCCGACGACGTACGGGAGGAGGGGGCGCGAAGAGGTTCTTTTGATGGTGCTCCTTGCAGTAGTAGTAGCCATTCAACTTCCTCAACCCGGTGGGCTTCAACACGATTCCGCAGTCCTCACATTTGAGACAACCCTGTCGATCGGCTGCAATCAGCGAGAAAAAGAAAAAAAAACAATGCGCTCTTGCAAGAGGAAATGTTGGGCGAAATTTGCGAGAAAATAGCTACTCGCAGTCGTGCGGGGGATGCAGTGCGGAGCAGTGGCTGGAAGGGGAGGAGGTGAAGGACGTAGTCACAGACAAGAGGGGAAAGCGCTACCTGATGGAAGACGCGTCCGTTGGCTTCGACTTTCTCTGCGGCGTAAACGTTGTTCTTGCACGCGTTGCATTGTTGTCTCTTGGCCAGCATCGTGTGTGTGTAGTGTTGTGTAGTGGCAAGTTCTATTGGGCTGTGTCTCCTTCCTCTTCTTTGCGAATGTTCTCCTTCAAGCTATGTTTCTCTCTCTCAAACGGTATGTATGTACAGTACTTCTTCTACACGCGGGCAAGACTCTCTTGCTCTGTGCCTTCTACTTCTCTTCGTGTGTCGGTGGGGTTGATAGGTTCGTACTTTGAGAATGAATGTTAAACGCTTGGCTTTGCCGGCGGCGTCCCAGCCGGGAGCGGAGGCCGCCACTTTGCCGCAGCCGCACAGGCATCTCTTCTCGGTCCTTCCCTCGCGGGTTTGGGCGAGTTTTCGGGCCGTTCTGTCTTTGTCTTCACTACACCGACGACGTGATCTCAGCCCCTCCCGCCCCTTCCTCGAGCAAGCGTGTTCTTCCGTGAGATTTCTGCTTCGTCGCTTTCGCTCTTTTCTACGCCTTTTCGCGCCTTCCGCACGTCTTTTCTGTGGTACGGAGCACGCGCCCGTCGCACGCCAAAGCCCTGGTCCTGTGCGACAGGATTGCGCGGTTCGAGTGCCACCGACGTGCGTCAGAGCTGAACCGTTTCAACGACAAGTTTTGGCAAAATCATTAAGTTTGGCAAACTTGTGGCGGGAACTGTTCTTTTGTGTTCTTGAGTTGGGTTCGTCAAAGAGTAGAAAATGTGGCCAGCGAGAAGGAGGTGTGGACACCTCGCGCAGCACTGGCGCATAGCTCTAGGAACGGAAAACCAGCTGTAAGGAGGATACACGCGATGGTGTTGCCCTCCTACAGTAACGATCTCGCGAACATACTCACCACCGCAGCCTTCCCCCCTGTGAAGGGACTGCACTCACAAGCCAAGAGACTCCTGGCCCGTACTGCGGCGACTTTCGCCCACCATTCCACGCCCCCCTGTGGCGACAAGAGTCCCTCTTTCACATTTGTCTTCTTGGCGTTGTTTATGGGAACTGTCAACTCCGCTACTTTCACGGGCTCGTTTGGCCCGGAGCGAGGCCTTGTCTCCAGCACGCCGAACTGGGCATGCAGGGCACGTCTCAAAACGTTTTTCCCGCTACGGCGAGACGTGTATCCTTAACTAGAGCGATTTTTTTCTCTTGGGGTGCCCTTTCGTGAAAGAGATGCGGCTGCGAGGCCTCATGTTCCAGGTGGCGTGCGGCGGCCAGCAGTTGGGGCCCAGAACCTGCCCGGGATCTGGACAAAGCCGGTGGCCGACAGCGGGCACGAAGGCAAAAACCATCACCAGCAGAGAGCCCAACAACTCCAGCCGGTCAAAAGAAAACTCCCTTCTCGCCTCCTCTTCGCAAGGCTACCCTGCGCCAACACGCCAAACTGCCCACTGCCGCGCCAGGGCCAAAATGGGCGCATGGTCAGGCTCTGTCTCGTTCACTCGTGTACGCGGACGGAGCTGTCAGACGCAACCGGGAAGCGTCAGGACCGAAAACAGGTGTGGAGGCGCATGATAAGCGAGCTTTTATCATCTTTTTCTCTTGTCCAAGTGGGCCTAAGAACGACGCAATCGTTTCCTGCTCGCCATTTGGGAATTCGGACGATTGGAACGGCTGCTTGGCAATTTATTGTCGACGTTTCGATCGGCTTTCTAGCAAATGTCAGCGGAGTCACCGCTTGAAGACGTACGGGGAGGTGGCCCAAGAACCGAAGACGAAGACGAAGGCGACACCTGGCGAGAAGAAAAGGCGAGAGTAAACAAACTGCAGCAGTCACTCGTGTTGCCACCCGTCGACCACACCAGTCAAAGCCTCGCGGTGCTCTACTCTGCCTCGAAGAAGAACTTGTTCGCCTGATTCCGTTTTCTACAACAGAATCTGTTTCCCTACATCTCTCCCTACCACAAAAACTCGATATATATAACGGAAGCCATGTCGAAGGATTTCGCTGTCAAGTTCACCAAGGCCTACCTCATCACCGAGCTCACGTCTGAGGGCGAGACCTACAAGCTCCAGGTGCAAGCCGACATTCACCCCTACCCACAGAAGTGTACGTGCACCAGATTTTGTTGCCCGATTTTTCTTCAGTTCTTCTACTTCATCGTTCCCGGGATTTGGACTGCAAGCTCATATGATGATGTCTCTCTCCCTCTTGCAGTCGATATCGTTGGTGTGCACTACACGTTCGACGAGTGGCAGACGACCCACAAGGCGCTCGGCGATTGGATCGCTGGCGAGCACCCGTACTCGTCGCCGCCCAAGCGCCGTGGTGAGGGCCCCTCGATCAAGCGCCGCCACGACGATTCGCAGTTCGTCATCGAAATCCCGCTCGGGATGGAGCCGCTCGAGCCCGAGGACAAGATGTGGTTCGCTCTCTACGCCACGCGTCCGGCCTACGGCTCGTGGGAGCCCACCATGACCTGGGACAACAACAACGGCTGGAACTACGAGGTCACTCTCGCCAACGTCCAGCAGCGTGAGCCCTAAACTACACGCGCCCCACTACTTCTCCAACGCGGCGGCCCTTTCTACTTCACTCTGTACACACACGAACCCTGTGGCGCCACCCCATGACAACACGACGACGACGGCGACACAGATCAACGACGATATGTAAAACCAAAAAACAAGAGAAAAACCGAGTGAGCGAGGAGGGCACGATCATGACGGCCAGCGGCAGGCGATGAGCTTCAATCGACGATGGTGCCCGTTGGGACCGCAGATAAGAGAAGGAAGAGGAAGGAAGAGGAGTGCCTTTTCCGACACACGACGTCAAGGTGGTGCAGATGCGCCCCCGCCTCGATGGACGCGCTGGTGGAGCCAGCATTCCACGCCTCTTCCTCTCCCTTCTGTTTTAGCTTCCCCTTTTGTTGATTTGGACGGCGCCCAACAGGACAACAAAATACACAAAAAAAACAATACACAAAACCTGAACACCTCCTACTTGTAGCTCCTGGCTTCAAATTTGTGCAACCCTTGACCCTCCCGGCCTGCAGTGCCGTTTGCCAGAGGTGGAGCTTTCGCGGTAAGGGCCGGCCATCTGAATGTGCTCAAGGGTTGCACAAATTTCTCGAGCACGCCCAGGTGACCTCCCGCGGAGGCCATCCGGCAGGTCCACTCGTCCCACGGGCAGCCGTTGGAACGCGCCCACCGCAGTGTGGACAGCCAGCCCTTGCCAGCCACTTGTGCTGCCCACGTGCGCACAGGACAGGGGTAGGAGGAAGGAGCCATGCAGGGCAGCTTGATGTTTGGATTCATGATGAGGAAAAAGAAGCGGAAGGACTGGCTCCACCTCTGGCAAACGGCACTGCAGGCCGGGAGGTGGAGCTTTCGCGGTAAGGGCCGGCCATCTGAATGTGCTCAAGGGGCGCGTGCCAACGGCTGCCCGTGGGACGAGTTTACCTGTCGAGATACCGCCTTGGCAGGCCACCTGGATGTGCTCCAGTGGGCCCGCTCCAAGGGATGCCCATGGACTGCGTGGATCTGCGCCTATGCTGCCAGGGGAGGCCACCTTGATGTGCTGCAGTGGGCACGCACCAACGGCTGTCCATGGGACCCACACCTGCAGCGAGGCGGCCAGAGGAGGCCACCTTGACTTGATCGAGTGGGCCCGCTCCAGGGGATGCCCATGGGATGAAGTTACCTGCCGCTACGCGGCCGGTGCAGGTCGATTGGACGTGCTTCAATGGGCCCGCCAAAGAGGATGCCCATGGGACCAGTTCGCTTCTGAGCGGCCTGGGGAGGTCATCTGGAGGTGCTCGACCGAACGGTTGCCCGTGGGGATGGATCAGCCAAACTGCTGCTCAGGGCCACTTGGACGTGCTCAAGTGGGCGCTTAGAAACGGCGGCCTTTCTACGGGGTCACCATGCACTGCGGCGGCCAGGGGAGGCCAGCTCGAGGTCCTGCAGTGGGCCCGTGCCAACAACGCACCCTGGAACAGATTCACATGCTCGGCAGCGGCCGGAGGAGGCCACCTCGAGGTGCTCCAGTGGGCCCGCGCGAACGGATGCCATTGGGACGAACACACTTGCAACCAGGCGGCCAATGGCGGCCATTTGCCGCGCTAACGGCTGTCCGTGGTCAAGCAGCACGAGCAGACAAGCAGAGGAGGCAGGCCACGCACACATCCTCGGGTGGTTACGCGCGAATGGCGCCCCAGGATGGACATGTTCGCAATGAAGATGTTTTTGTTTATTCTTCTTCTGTGTGGAAAAGGCGCAGAAGGCCTTGGAGACGCACTGCCGGACGGCAGAGGAAGACCACTAGTGGTGGCCGTGGTTGTGGTGGTGATGGTGGTCCGGGGTAATGACGGTGTAGTGGTGGCGGCGACGGCGGGCACAGAGCACGCAGCAGCCCACGCAGGCCGCGCAAGCGCCAATACCGCCAACGACGAGGAGAACAACGATGGCAATGCCACCACCGGCCAGCTCTGCGCACGGGCACGTGAAACAACAACAATACGAGGTGAGCCACGGAGTTGACATAAATCCTGTTCTCGAGAAAAAAGAAGGTAAGCCTCATACGGCAGCTGGACGACGTGCAAGTGGCCGACACGATAGAGCACGAGCAGTCATACTGGCATAGAAAGAGAAAGTGACGAGAGTTAACACTTTGGTTGCGAGGGTTTGGCTCATTTCGTGTCCCAACCAACACCTTAAACAACCGACAAAGAGTAGGTTGTACCTTGCAGAAGAAGTTGTCCGAGCGGCCCACGACGCATTCGCAATACTCGGTGCTGTAAAAGTTGGGGTACTTCAGCGAGCAGGTGGCAGAGTCGTCGCGGGTGGTCTTGATGTAGGAAGAGTCCTCATGGTCGTCGGTGCTCACTTCGAGGGCCGCGTTGAAGCGCTTGTCGGCCAGGGCATCCTGGCTGGTGGGCTGCTCGCTAATCAGCGGCGACAGGAGGAGCGAAAGGGTGACAAAAGCGGCAGCCAGGCCCTGCATGTTGTTTCTTTCTGTGGTTTTGTCGAACTGCAGTTGCGTATGCGGCGGGCTTTTGTGGTTTTTATTACCAGCGCAACTCCGCACCAACGAGGGCTGGCATGTCCCTTTTCGCGAAGTGCCAGGGCCACGACTTTCGAGCATCATTTCCACATGAAGCAGGTCCGTTCTTCTTCTTATTCCTTCTTCGCCTTTCTCGCAGAGCTTTTCGGTGGTAATCCGGATCGAGCTCGCCGGCACAGGAGCCGCCGCACGAGGCAAACCGCCAGGGCGAGGAGGGCGAGAAGGACGGCGAGGAGGCTGTAGACCGCGCCAAGCCCAAAGGCAAAGAAGAGGCACACCAGCGTGACGCACTCGTGAAGCTCTTCCACGTGCGCCAGCGGCACATAGTGTCGCCACAGGCCAGTCGACGTCGGCGTCGACTCGTCGCTACGTTGTTGTTGTTGTTGTTGCGGCCTTCCCCCGTCCGCCATGGCGTAGCCCATCTGCTGCCACGCGGCGTAGGCGACGTCCGGCCGGTCGGTGATGATGCCGTCGACGCCTGTGCCCCGTGAAAAGCGCGCCAGTGAGCTCAGCATGATGAGCTCCCGAGCGGCGAGCGAGCGAGGTGCGAAGAAGAGAAGCAGCACCTTTGGCCAGCAGGCGCCGCATGTAGCGGGCGTCGTTGACCACCCAGTACTGCACCTTGGCGCCGATCGAGTGCAGGTAGTCGATCATCTCCATCCCTTCCATGGGGAAGTCGCCCACAACTGCGCAGGACATGATCAGAACGACGAACGAACGAACGAACGAACGAACGAACGAACGAACGAACGAACGAACGAACGAACGAACGAACGAACGAACGAAACATCGCGTGAGCCGAGAAGAACGAAACGCAAAGAACGAAGCCAACAAGCCGCGCCGTACTTGTGGGCAGTTGGTAGACTTCAGCAGGCGGCAGGGCGAGGCCCAAGTAGTAGTCCAGCGTGTTGGCGCCCGAGCCGAGGAAGACCTGCGCACCACCACTTGGTCAGACACTCTGCCGGCAGCTTCTTCACGATGATGACGTCAAGGGGGAAAGACGACGAGTGCGCGCAGACCTTGATCCGGATGTTGGTGGCTTCGGTCTCGCAGGCGCCCGTGGCGATGGCGCCCCGCGTGATGTTGCGAAAGTGGTCGATGACGTCGCAATACCGGCTGACGACAACGAAGCGCGACGAGAAGCGCGGCTGGGCGCGCAGGTGGCGCCAGGTGAGCTCGGCAGCCAGCAACTCGTGGTCCTTGATCTCGACGTTGATCCACGCGTCGGGAAAGGCCGCGAGGAACTCGTCAAAGGCGGGCACTCGCGCCGGCCTCTCGTCCTCGCCATTGCCATTGCCTTGGCCGACGTGGCCGCCGCGATAAGGGAAGGTCAGGCCGCCGTCGTGGGTGTAGTGGTAGCCGGCGTCGAGCGCAAGCATCTCATCGAGCGTCTTGTCGCGCACGCGTCCGTGGCCGTTGGTAGTCCGGTTGACGTGCTCGTCGTGGAAGACCACCAGCCGGTCGTCGGCCGTAAGCCGCACGTCCATCTCCAGCACGTCGGCCCCGAGCTGCAGAGCCGAGTGGAACGCATGCAGCGTGTTCTCTGGGTTGAGGTAGCGCGAGCCGCGGTGGGCGAGGATGAGCGGCCGCCGGGCCTGGAACAGCCAACTGTCCCGTGCTGAAGGAGACGGCAACGATGACGACGGCAACGCGTTAGCAGGCGTGTGGGAGGCCGCTACGCCGACGAGGACCGCCAAAACCGTGGCAACTGCGAGCGCTACTCGAAGAAGCCGAGCCTCCATTTTGGCCAAGGGTGGAAAAGAAGCAGAATCACACAACCCCGCAACCACTTGCAGCGATTAACCGAATGAGGGAGAGATTTACACTTGAAGGTGCACAAGGCACAGGACCTATTGATGCAATCTGCTGGTGGCGAACAAGAAAGAGTAGTGTAATCCAGGCCACACCACACGCCAGCAGCCCTCGTGTTTTCAAAACAGTTTCCAAAATAGCTTTTGTATTTTTGCTCCCGATTTCGTGTAAGAAATGCATAAATAAATGGTGCTTGAGGCCAACAAGCAATCACGCGTCAGCGGCCGTGGTGGGCTTCTGCTTGCGGGCCTTCGAGGCCGTGGGTGCGTCGGCCTTGTCCGCGTTGCCCGTAGCGCCTTTGGCGGACCGCTGCTGCTGATTGAGGCCGTCCTTAGGTCCCACAGCCGCAGAAGCAACGGCGTTGGAGGTGGTCGTTGTCGTGGCCGCGGCGGAGGTGGTTGTTGAGGCCGCGCCCGAGTGGTACTTGTCCTCGCGCTCGCGCCGGCGCTCGCGGTCCTTTTCCTTGTGCTTCCGCCGACGGTCGCGCTTCTCCTTGGCCGCCCGCCGCTCCGCACTCTCGCTTTGGGGCGTGTTGGTGGTGGACTCGTCGCTACTGCTGCCGTTCCCGCGACGCGCCCGCCGGCGGTGCGTCGTCTTGTGGCTGTTGTTGGTTGTCGTGCGACGCTCGTTGTCACTGCTGCCGCTCGCGCTGCCCGTGCCGGTGCTGCCGTCGCTCGGGCTCGCGCTACTGTTGGTGCTGGTGCTGCTGGTCGTGCGATGGCGGTGTCGCCGGCGTCGATCGCGCTTGCGCTTGGCGGCCGAGTCCGTGGAGCTGGAACTGAGCTCGCCCAGCTTCTCCCGCTCCTTCCGCTTCTTCTCCTTCTTCTTGCGCTGGCGGCGCTTGCGACTCGTCGGCGACTCACTGCTGCTGCTGCTCGAGTCGCTGCCTCCGCCGCCAGCGGCGGACCGGAGCGCCTCCCTGTGCTTCTCCTTCTCGCGGCGCTGGAGCTGCTTCTCGCGCTTCACGCGGCGCTTGTCGCGGCGCTGCTGCCGGCGCTTCTCTTTCTCGCTGTCGCTGGTGCTGAGCTCGCCCAGCTTCTCCAGCT
>NAVB01002970.1:0-10593 GCA_002179805.1 Acanthamoeba lenticulata | reverse complement strand
TAGGTGAAGCGCAGGTCGCTGCGCCCGGGCACCGAGTAGAGGCCCCGATGGCCGGAGAAGGAAGAAGTGGGCGGGGGCACCGATAGCCACACGCGGCCGTTGATGGGAGAAGCTGCGAGGTAGGCGGCCAAAACGTCCCGTAGAGCGGCCGTAAGCACCCGCAGGAACGAAGCAGCACCAGCGCCCGGCGGACCTCCGCCTTCATCTGGCGACTGGACAGGACCTAATTCTATCTGCCGTGGGTCGTGAAGCACAAGCAAAAGAGGTATGACAGTAGTGGGCCCCACCTTCAGGTGATACAACGCCCTTCGCCGCAGGACCCGCCCTCGAATTTCTTCATTTTGATGGCCAGTTTCGTCTAGGGTTTCTGAATCATCCGCACTAACCGCGTTAAAAACAGTATCGTCTGTTTCTTCGTGCTCTGTTTTGATGGCGTCCATCTTGGTACTTTTCAACTCTGTGTTTTTTTTTTTTTTGATTAACTGCAAGATGCAATTTCTTCCAAGAACAGAAAGTAGAAAAACGTCAGGCCGCAAAAATAATTGTCATTAATCAACATTCAGCTGGCCGTTAATTGTTCACCCGAATGGAGCTGGTCGAGCCACTTCTCCTGACCATATCCAATGTAAGGGAATTGGTGCAGAGCCATGCCGAAATATCTAACGAAGTATCGGATCTCGGTACGCACTTTAAATTGGCATCTCGCCTCTCTTTGCCATCCAGCGAGACCACTGATTCGTGGGTGCTCAAAATAGGGGAGACGATTAGCTTGATCGAGGTAGCTATTCGTCCCCTACTCATGAACAACGCTTGTGATAATTCGGAGCTCAAGGATGTTCTAGGGGCCTTGCAGCAGTGGTACCACAACCTGCCTCATTGGTTACTACTTGCCGCTTATGTAAGCTAAGCCTCAACGTGGGCCCTTTTTCTTGTTTCTTCGTAGCATGGTGAACGCCAAAAACGCCCTTGAGAGGATGGCCAAGACGACGAGTCTCTCACAGCGAGTGATGTCTTGGTACGTTTCCGTTCTTCTTCTTCTTCTTCTTCTTCGTCGTCTTGATTACGTCGCCTTGTTAATGCGTATGCACTCCAGGTTTCGATCCAGCACCGACCTCTCCGAGCTCAAAGCTCATCAGGACAAGCTCAAGACCCTCTGTCCCATCCTCTCGTTGGCCATCACTACTAGCCAGCAGAGCAAGCAGGTACATGACTCGTTCTCGCTGCTACGGTTACGGTCTCACACTTGTTGGAGTACTGAACGTTGTATGGCTTCGCTTCTGCCACCTGTAGGGCCAATCCGAGGATAGCAAGGGGTTCGACGCACTGCGCCTGCTTAAGAATGAAGAAACCAAGGCCTTCTGGGCTCATCACTTTGGCCCTAAGGTTGCCACCTTCCTCAACTAGTAGCACTCGCTGTCCGACGCTTTTTCGCGCAGCTCGAATCAGCCGTCTGACTGTGCGTATTCCACAATAGACGTTCAAGGTAACATGGACGCAATTTCGGGCTGCTTTTGAGCACGAGTTCGAAGTGCAGCGCGACTCTAACATCGAGCTGATGCGACAGCGGCTGGATCGGTACAGTTTCTTGCCACTTCCTCTCTCGCTTCTACAATTACCTATCTTAATCAAGTCTATTATTTTTATTATTCCAACAGGAACAACGATGGTGATGTAGATATCTATGAACTAGCCAACTTCACAGGCCACCTGGGTGTGCTGGACAGCTACCAGCAGCTCGTGCTGCAGGACCGACAACACGAACAGCACACGCAGCGAGCAAAGCGACCAGCCTCGTCAAGTCCCCAGAACGAAAAGCTTCTCCGGCGCGCTACGGAAAAGGAGCCTCTCTCCAAAAAACCTCGTACGGCCGAGCCAGAACGGGAGAAGAAGTACTGAACGCCCGCTCGATCTCATGGCCGTGTGTCTAGCCACGGACGATAGTTGACTAATAACGTTGGGCGCCCCGTACGATCAGGGTTATGGGCCCGCCTGTGGCCTCGCTGGCAAAAGTGCGGTTCTCATTGGCACCTAATACACAGCATGTCATACCCGAAGACGACGACTCGGAGGAGTGCCAGTTCGCCTACAAGCTGCTCCTCTTTGCCCGCAACGAAATTTTCCAGCTCAAGGGCTGCGAAGGTAAGTTAATCTCGGTTTGCCAAGTCGGTTCTGTGCGCTCTGACACATAGACTGGCCGGGTATGTCCAACGTAGGAATTCGGACGCTGTATAGACAGTGGCACCCGGAAAAGCCCTTCGTGGTTGGCCGGATGATGATGGAGCATTTGCCCACGGATCTGGTGGTCCGCATCAGCCGCACTCACTTTGAGATCCACTGCAGCACGGCTCGCACGCTCAACGACTCAGCGGAAGCTCGGCAGTACTGGATTGTCGACTTGAGTGGTATGTTGCCGCGACCCTCCTTTCCCTCTTGCGTCGCTTGACTCAGGGCTGACGTTGTCTACCAGGCAATGGTACCTTTCTCAACGGCAAGAGAATGACAAAGAGCAGCAAGATGTTGCTGCACAGCGGCGACCAGATCGGAATCGTGACCGACAAGGAGCGCTTCGTGGTTGAGCTTGGCTACACCTTCCAGCCCATCAACTAGTACTGCTTCCGGCCCTGTTCGGGTTTCGACCCTTTTCGTTACACCTACGGGACTGATCCTTCTCGCTTTTATGTTGCATCAGCGTGTCCTACACGGGAACAGATGACAGCCAAGAACTGCGGTCGTCGCCTTCATCGTCATCATCATCTTCTTCCTCGTCGTCGTCGTCTTGGTCGTGCTCGCCACCGTCATCTGTGGCGTCGAGCGCAGCCACGCTGCCCGATGGAGGATCGTTGGGCAGCCATTTCTCGCCTCCTGCTTCGCTCGAGGACTCGGACGAGTTCACGTGCACTCCACCCAAGGGTCAGCTTCTCCTCTATTCTGCTTCTTCTTGTTTTGCGGTGGGGTCCATCCTGACGCGGGTTGGGGGTCCGTGGACAGCAGGCATTCCCACGATCGTGGTGACGCCGCCACAGAGCCCATCGAAGGAGGGTGGAGGCACGCCGCCGCCATCGATTTCTGCCGTTCTGGCCTCCTCCCTGGAGAAGCTCACCTAACAACACCTGCTTACCCCCTTTGTACATCACACGATCAAACCACCACATTCTTAAGATTCCCTATGTTCCGTTGCTTGGCCCTTCACGCAAAAAGGCTTCTGCGCTTAAGGCAGGTCGAGAAAGTTAATCTGAGTCGACTTGCTCACCCGCAGCTAGCGAAGGAAGTGAGTGAGTAGAAGAGATGAGTCTGTTTGGCATGCTCTCCAAGAAGCCGGCGTCTCCGCGGCCCAACATCCTCGAAGAAAAAGAGGATGGACTGCTCTATGAGGGAGAAGGCGGCCCCAACCGCAAGCGCACTAAGAGCAAGTCAAAGAAACAGCCCAGTTCGAGCTCGTTCCTTTCCACTGAATCGGTTGATGAGAGCCCCAGCGACGACGAGGGTTCGTTTCTTTGCACCTTTCACCCAACTGCTGGCTCTCACCGTCCTTCACCAGAGGGAAGCAGCAAGAGGGAGACTGAAGCGGAAGAACAACTGGAAGTGCAAGAGCCTGAGGAAGAGGACAAGAAGCCCTTCGACGCCACCACTAGCCTGCTCATTTTCCACAACGGTACCGTATTTGCAGCAAAGCGCTACAAGGAGGTGAAGGTGCTGAGCCCGCTGCGCAGGTCAAATCTACGTGCGCGAGGACAGGCCGGTGCTGGTGCAGCAAGGTCGTGCTACGATCCATGACTTGCCCTGGTCCGTCCGTCCATCTTCTCTTCACTTTCACTCCTTCTCCGACCCTGAGGCTTCGATCATCGAACACACGTACGTGAAGTATGCCCAGACCCCGTTCGTACTCCCTTGAGTGCGGACTGGAATGACCCTCATGGCAAACCAGGTTTGAGAACGGCGTGGAGTCCTGGAACTCGCTACTGGCCGAGTCTGTTGGCGAGACGGTGACGCTGGGCCTGAAAGGCACTGATAAAAGCGTTGTCACAGGCAAGCTCCTCCACACGACCGCAGAAAAGGAAGACATCGTGGTTGAGACCCAAGTGCGTGACTCTTCGTTTGGTCCTGTTGAGCTCTACGATAATGAGCGCCTGACGCACGCATATGAACTATTGAATAGGAGGGCGCTGTGGTGGCTGTCTCGCGTTCGAGTCTCGCCAGCGTTGAAGTGCGCCACGCCCACTTTAACAGGTATCCCTTCTCTCCCCCGTTCTCGGTGGTCGCGTAGTCTTACCGCATGTGGGATCTCGCACTGATGATGCTATTCAGGGAACCGACGCTGCACTGTATTGTCGAAACATTGCAGGAGGGCCCGCACAATGCCCAGCTTACTTATGGTTCCTGGCACCTCCTCTGCGAGCTCGCAGCAAGCATGGTTGCCATTTACATCTCACACGCGGTGGACGCACAGAGGCTGCGGGTATCAACTGGTCGGCTGAGTACTCGCTGGTCGTGCGTCCCGACTCCACGGCCGAGTTCAACGGTTGGATCACGTACGTATGAAACTCGTCCCAACTCCTCGTTGCAGTTTTGGCTGACGGGGCCTGTGCGTTGGATGCTGCTCAGGCTCGGCAACTACTCAGGAAAGTTATTCAAGGACGCCGCTCTTGCGCTTGTCGGCGAGCTTCACTCGACGCCCGTTGTATGTTGCCTGCCTGCTTCCCCTCCCTCCACCCCATCACTCAATACGAAGCCTTGTGGGTCACTGCAACAGGGCGGTAACCGCGACGTCAATAACAAGTCTAAGAAGTTCGCGGGCATGGGCAGTTTCTTCAAGTCCAAGTCGCCCAAGCCCATGGTACAAAAGAACAACACTTATCGATAATCATTCCACATTACTTGACTCTTCTCCCTTTTCTTCCTGCCAAGGTGTCGACGCAGGACACAACGTACATGCCACGCCCGATCACTCTGGAGCCAGGCAAGGACAAGCAGGTCCGCGTCACTCACGCCACCTTCCCTATTGAGCAAATCAACCTGGTACGTCGACCATGGCGCTTTGTAGTGCTTACAGACTGCTTTCAGAGTTTATTGAAATGACCTGTTCTTACATAAACGCAGTTCCGTAAGTTCGTAGGTCGGTACAAGGGCTCGTTCCAGGGAGTTCACCCGGACTCTTCCGCGGAGGGTTCCAAGAGCGTCGAGAAGATCCTCCGTTGGGTCAACTCCACGTCCACCCACCGCCGTACGTCCTCCCTTCTCGAAGGTCGCCGGAACATCTTTGTGGCGCTCAAGGCTTACTGACGTTGTTGGGTGGACACATGTGCAGGGCTGGGCGTTGAGCTTCCCTCAGGCAGCATCGACGTGCTGGACTCAGTCAAGGGCGACACCTTCCTCAGCCTGCGCCATCAGTCGTCACTCCCCTTCACCCGCCCCAACGACGAGATCGTCCTCGTTACCGGCCATCACTCTGATTTCTCTGGTCTGTATCTTGTTCCCTATTTGCTCTCTCTTGAGTTTGTGTTGACGTCGTCCTCTTCTTCTTCATCATCATCAACGCAGGCGAGCGTCGAGTGACAGAGCTCAAGGTGGACGCGCGTACGCGCACGATCCGCGAGTCGGTGCAGATCGAGCTCCGGAACAGCGGGCCGCGTCAGCAAGAGGTCGTCGTCGAGGACCTCCTGTGGCGCTGGCACCAGTACGTGGTCTCGCCCTGCCAGCCCAAGTACGAGGGCGCCGTCGCGCAGGTCCTCGCCTGGCGCCTCGTCGTCCCGGCCCGCACGACGGAAACCATCCGGTACACGGTCCTTTACTCGGACGTGCCTCAACAGCTTTGAACATCATCATGGTGTGGAGGACTGGGTTGATGCGCTTTTTTTCTTTATTTAACTCAAAATAAAATAGGAAAAAGCTGCCTTTTAAATAAATAACAAAAAATCGTTTTCTGGTTGGCCGCGCCTTACGAGTACCAGAAGGCGCTGACGGGGTCCTCTGCATCGTTGACGGCTGGTTTTGGGGGCGCCTTCTTGCGCTCGGGGATGGGCGCCAGCTCCAGCGACATCTTCGTCTTGCGCGTCCCCTGAATCATGAGGACGATGATGCGCACATGTCAGTCGGATGAGATGTCAAATTACAGCAGCTGCCTCCCTCCAAGGCAACAAGCAACAAGTATCTTGATGACGCCACGTACCCCCACGAGGTAGGACAGGTCCTCCGTTGGTGCGCCTGTGTGCCCCCGCGCATGATTGGTGGTCATCATCCATCACCAGCCACCATCACCACCACCGCGACATGCACGATGATCAGTTTCCATTCGCGCACGGCGTCGAGACGAGAGCGCGCCGTACCAGGAATGCGGGAGTGGGGCAGGGGCGCCAGCCGCTTCTTCTCGTCAGCGGCAGCGGCAGCGGCGGCGGTCGTGGTGGTGGCGGGCGCCGGCTCGGCTGCCGTCTGCTGGCCATCCGCCTCCTGTTTGCCGGCCAACGACGGTGACGACGACAAGCCCTTTTCCTTCTTCTTCTTTTTCTTCTTCTCGGGCTTCTCCTTCTTGGCCTTCTTTGTCTTTTTCTTCTTCTTGTCCCCGTCCTCGCCATCCTGCTTGGCCGCCTTCTTCTCCTTTTTCTTCTTCTTTTTCGCTTCGCCCTCGTCCTTGCTCTTGTCCTCTTCCTTGGCCTCCTCTTCCTTGCTGGTCTCCACCGGCGCCGCCGCCTCCGAAGAGACGGCCGCCGTCTTCGGAGTCGTGGCCGTCTTCTCGCCCGCGAGGGCGTCGATGGCCGGCTCGGCGGCCTTTGCCGTCTCCGCCGCGGCGGTCGCCGTCGACGACGTAACGTCGGCATTGACCACCGGTGAGGCCAGCGCCACACTGGGCTGCTCGTCGGCGACGGCCGCCTCCTTGACTTCTGCCGGCACAACCACCGCGGGCGCCGCAGCCGCGACGCTCATCTTCTCGTCGCTGGCCTTCTCGGCAACAGGCGCAACTGACGGCGAAGCGTCGTCAGCGGCGGCGGCAGTGGCAGTGGCGGGCCTTACGGGCTCCTCTGGTCGCTTGGCGTCGGCCACCGGCGGGGCCTCGGTCGGGACGTCAACCACAGGCGGAGCTGGGCTCGTCAGGGCGGCGTCGGTGACGGCGGCCTTGGTGACGGTCGAAGTGGCCGCCCCCTCCGTCGCTGCAGGCGCAGAGGCCAACGCGGCCTGGCGGGCGCCGTCGGCCTGCTTGAGGTAGCTCAGGTAGAGAATGAGCGAGAGGCCGTCGACGTCGGCCCCGTTCGCCAGGTCGTCGCCTTCGAGCAGCGCCGGCACGGCCAGCCGCTCGGTAGCCGCGCGCAACGCGAGCTTGTTGTTCTCGACGGGCCGCTTGATGTCGAGCGCCTTCACGTCGACCGCGCCTGCGCCACGCAACCAACGGACACACGCGCCGTCAATCGCCGGCTCAGCGCACACACGCGCACACGCGCGGACACAAGCACAAGCACACACGCGCGCGTGTACCGGGGTGGATGGCATTGACGAGGGCCGGGAGGGCGCGGCCGTCTGCAAAGAGCTCCTTCACGCTGTGGACGCGCGGCGGCGGCGCCGAGCTAGCGGCCACCGTGGGGTGTTGCTCGCTCGAGCCGGCCGACGTCTGCGGCTGCGGCGACGATGACGACACGGCCAACTTCTCGCGCGCCCACTCCAGCAGCGACTGCTCCACCGATGCCTGCGGCTGGGCTCGCGCTCCCGCCGGTGCACCGGCGGCACTCGCGGGCGCCACCGTCGCTGTCGCGGTTGTCGTTGTTGGCGTGGCCGCCACCGCTGCCGCGGAAGTCGCGACCGTCTTGTCCTCTTTCTTCTTGTCCTCTTTCTTGCCCTTCTTGTCCTTTTTCTTGTCTTTCTTGTCCTGCTTCGGCTGGCGGTCTTCCTCGTCCCGCTGCTGCTGCTGCTGCTGCTTGGGCTCCTCCTTTACCTCGTTGGCCACGGCCTTGTTCTCGGCCTGAGGCTGGGCCTGAGGCTGGGGCTGGGGCGCGTCAAAGAGGTGGGCGAGGCGGTAGTGCTGGATGACGCTCCAGAGCATGCCGAGGATGAGCTTGAGGTTGCCCTGCGCGACGTCCTGCGGCCCGATGCCCACCAGCGGGATGCCCTCGGTCCGCATGAAGGCAAAGGCCTGCTCCACGTGCTCCAGCGACTGGAAGCGGGACGCGGCTCCGCCCGCTCTGTCCGGGCAACACAGCAAAAAAAGAATTGAACGATTAATTATTAAACAAGTCTATTTATATAAATGATATTTTTAAATAAATTGTCACAGAGCCACAAATTTTTTTTGAATTTAATTCGAATAAATGAAATAAAATGCAATAAAAGAAGGCGTACTTGGCAGCTGCGTGGGCGGTGGCGTGAGGGTTCTTGCCGGAGAGGATGGCCAGCAGGCGCAGCAGATTGTCGCCAGAGGCCAGGCCCTGCACGAGGTCGGGCAAGACGACGGCGGGCGTCTGGCTGCCGGCGGACGCGTTCTGGAACTGAAGGTTGACCCATCGCGTGAAGGTCTGGTTCTGCATCTTCTCCAGCCGAGACTGCTCCTGCTTCCTCATCTTGGTGAAGGCTGGTGCGCCGCCTCCAGCCGCGTAACGATTGACGTTGAGCAATCGCTTGCGATCGGCCTCGGCAGCCGCTTGAGCCTCGTCCTGTCGCTGCCTCGCGGCATCTGCTGGGACCGACGAAGAGGAAGAAGAGGAGGACAGGTTCATCCAGTCCGAGCGCAACCCCTCTGCTGCGCCATCCTTGCTTGATGATTTCCCCGGACGTGTGGGTTTCTTCTTCAAGAAGGTGGCCATGGGGGACGAGCCAACGTGGAGGCCGGCAGCAGTTGTTGTTACCGCCACAACGAACGGCGACAACGAAAGTAGCCGACAGCAATAAAGTGAACAATAAAATGAAATAAAATAATACTGCCCCAGAATGTTAAGTATGTTGGGAAGAACAAGAAACGTGCAAGAAACTAGAACGTTGGTGGCCACGACGGTGTGATGGATGCGTGGAGGCGCGCTGCAACATGCCAGGGGCTCGAGGTTCAAACGCGCCGCGTAAATGGTGAGGCTCTGCCTGTTTCTGGTGTCGGTTGGACTTGCACGCGACAGCCCCGTACGCAACCACTCCGCTTTGTCCCATACGCTCATACAAGGAAAACAGCTCAATGCCTCGCTGGCACACCACCACAGAGGAACCAGGGTTCACGAGCTCCTGGATGCCCCCTTCCTGGCCGTTCGCACCGGTGCCCTTGACAACGGCCTGTCATTCTTCCGTGCCACCACCAGCGCTGACTGTGGGGCCATCACCACCCTATGACGTCTCTTGCATGACGTCCAGCAACAAGCGTGACTGTCGAGGAAGCGCCGTGGTACGGGGCCTGCTCGACGTTCTGCGCGGGGAGCTGGCCGAAATGCGGGCGAGTGTGGATGACATGCACAACGACGCCGCCCAGCTGTCGATGACGCAGCAGGCCCTGGTCCAGGAACAAGACGGTGCGGCGCTTGCTCATGTTGGCTGCGCGATGCATTGACCAACTGCGCTCATGCTTACATGTCCTGTGTTGGGTCGGGCCAGGCATGCGCCGTACGCTGGAGATGCTCCCAATTGCGCTCAACCTCCATGCACTTGCTCAGCACCCGCCATCGTCATCAGCTTTGCCTTCCTTTTCATCATCATCACCACCACCATCCTCCTCGCCAGCATGGCACGTTGCACCATTGACACCGCTCTACGCGCAGCCGGGCCCAATATCGCCCGGTGTAGGGGCGTACCTGGCGAACCACTTCCCCTTCTTGGCCGACTACTGCCTGGACCAGCGCAACGTGCCGTTTGCCATTAACGATGTCACGTACGCTCAACGCACAACCTTCTCATTGTTTGCGCTCATGTGTCAAGCGGTGGTCAACACACTCCTTCCTTTACTGCCACAGTAAACCAATCGCGGCGGTGAGCTCGCTCTCCTCGCCAAGCTTCAATCCAGACAACCTGCCCCACCTGACCTTCTTCAACCAGGCCTTCTGCGACATGCTCGGCTATCCGCCTGTACGCGCTCTCCTGGAGATGCATCTTCTTCATGCTGGAGACTGAGCTGACGCCCTTGAATCGCGCAGGATGAGCTCCAGGGCATGCCAATCGTTCACGTGCTGATACCTGGCTCGGACGTGCACGCCTTCCTTGCTCGAATCCATTTCCGGTGCGTCTTGCGCTCCTTCAAGGCTGGTGGCATCTGCACGACAATGTCGTTCATCGTCTCATGCACGAGCTTCATTGGCACGCAGGACGTTCGGCGATGTGGGCGAGGTGTTGCCCCTCTCGCCCTTCTTGCGCACGAAAGACGGGTGCCTGCTGCGGGCCCAGCTCAAGCACCAGAGTTTCTTCGAACGGCCCTCGAGCCAGGTGATGTGGGGGATGATGTGCATCGAGAGCCTCGCCCCAGCCAAACCGGAGGACCTGCCGCCCCTCCCCTTCCTCGCTGCCCATCGCCGAGGTGCTCCCACCACCCTCTCTCCTTGTCCCTCACGATGCGCTACATAATTATAATGAATATAATTTTCATAATTTTATGAAAATACTAATTATTTAATATATTTATTATTTCTATCGACTGATTTTTAA
>NAVB01002951.1:0-12272 GCA_002179805.1 Acanthamoeba lenticulata | reverse complement strand
TCCCGCACAGCCTGCGTGATATCGTCGCAGCCCCGATACCGGTCGCGCGTAGCAGCCCGCTCTTCACCCTCCTCCTCGGCATCCTCGTCCCCGTCGTCATCTTCACCACCATCGCGTCGCGTTCGCATCCGCTTCACACGATTGCCTGGTGGCGGTGGTCCCACCACCACCATCATCGCCAGCAGCACCAGCACCAGCACCAACAGGAGAGAGCGACGTCAGTGCACACATAGGCAGAAGCATTATTGGCGGGAGGAAATAGAGAGAGAGAGAGAGAGAGAGGGCCAATTTGGGGGGAAGGGGAGGGGATGCGAGACCTGCGAGGCGGGAGGGCAGGTGGTCGGCAGTGCCGCCGTTAGAAGCACGTCGCTTGCGCGGCCCGGGACGGTACTCTTGATCCTCGCTCGCGGCGTCGTCATCGTCGTCGGCACGCGCGCTAGTGTCATGGAAGCCGGGGTCATTCTCGATATCGTTGTCCTCGTCGAGGGCATTCATGTTGGCGTGCCCGGTCTCTTCATCGGGGTGTTGGTCGGTGTGACCGTCGTGGTCCTCGCGACGGCTGTTTCGCCGCGTACGCACCCGAGAGAGCGGTGACGCGACGGCTCTCCTGGCAGCATCCCATTGGCGACGGTCGACGTGGTCAGTGTCAGGGTCATACCAAGGGGCCTTGACGTAAGCTTCGCCCTCGCTTTCGTCTTCGTCGTCAGAAAAAAGAGGCTCGTCTTCTCCGCCTCCTTGAGGCACGGGGTCCTTTTCCTCTTCTTCCTCCTCCTCCAAGTAGTCCTCGTCATAGCGTGTTCGGCTCGACCCGCTCACATGGCTGCCGCCTTTCTTGCGCCGCCGCTCAGAGCAGAACGGGCAGACGTACTTCTCCATGCGCCGACCCTGCGCGGCAGAGATATTGACGCACTTGCCGTGAAACCATTCGTCGCACTCATCGCAGGCGATCATGAAGCCGTTTTCGTGTGATTTCCGACAAACGCAGTACGCCTGGGCCTTGCCTCCTCGACTGCCACTCCGCCCGGTTGGCCTGCCGGGCTGCTCGTCTCGCAGCGTACTCGAACGCGTTACTCGCCCACTGCGCCCTCCTGCGGCCGAGTGGTCAATTTCGTCCGCCTCATTCATGGCGTTTTGTGCCAAGCAGAGTATCGTCGATGAAGCTTGCTGTGGGCTTCAAAGGGGTTAGGAGGAGCTCCTGCAGCGAAGAGGACAACTGATGGTCAGGGTTTACGTTTCTTGTTTATTTTTCTTTTTTTTCTTTTGCCTTCCTTCTTATTCTCTCTCGGCCATCTTTTCCGCCTCCTTAAGGCGTCATTTATTTGGGCGCCCAAAGCAACAGACAGTACCGCTGAGCTCATCAACTCACTTTTCCTGCTCCTCGCCGACGCGTACATGGCCGAATACGGTGCGTGGCGCGTAGCCGGCCTTTTTTTATGCTTAATGTGTGCATTGAGTTATTTATTGACCGCATACACCACATGAGCGCAGAGGCGCAACTGCGGGCGGCTGCTCAGCGTGGCAACACGTCGCTCCTGGGCCAGCTCGTGAAAGAGCAAAAGGGCCTCAATCTTAACGCCACGGACGGGTTGGGTAACACGGCTCTGCATTATTCTGCTCACCATGACCATCCCGGTAACCCGACTCTCTCCTCTCTCCCCCTCCCCCCTCTCCTCCACTAAAGCACGAAAACGCAGAGACTCTGGAGCTGCTTTTGGAGGCTGGTGCCGACCCTAACAGGCAAAACAACGCGGGTGACACGCCATTGCACAAAGCCGTTGCTAAGAATTCCATTCCGTGCATCAGTGCCCTCATCGTTAGTCGCCCTCCCATCCCTTTTTTTTTGTTTTGTGGATCGCCAGACGACTAATCTCTCATTTTTCATATCACGTTCGTTCAGGAACATGGAGCCAACCCTAAGACAGAGAACAGAGAGAGGAAGACGCCCGAGAGGATGGCCAAGTCCAAAGAGGTCAAGGAACTAATGAAGAAGGCCCGAACTACCTCAGTGCCCGGTGCGCGCTCCTTTGTGATTGAGCGGAAGAGAGAGAGAGAGAGAGGGAGCAGGGTGTGGAGCCAGCGCTGCCTGATGGTCATTGAAGTGCATATGTTGTGTGTGCTTGTCTTTCTCACGGCGGCGGCCTGGCGTGGGCACTGCTTCTGTTACGTGCAGTGATCGAGGTGGACAAGGACATGCTGGCTGATGAGGGCGATTTCGACGACTGAGTGGGGAATACTGCGCTGGCCAGAGACAGAGAGAGACAAAAGACCTTCCCTCCCAAAACCCAAAACATCTTGCAGCCCGGGCTGCGGCTGAAGGAGGTCCCACGCTCACACCACCGTATATTCTTTTTTTCTTTCTCTCTCTCCCCCTCCCTCCCCCTTCCAATGCCTCTTCCCTCCTGCACGCCTGCCGACGCGGCTTGTCTGTGTAATACGTACATTAAAAAACGTTCGTTCTTCCGCTTCTATAAAAACTGTGTTTTATTTGCTCTCTCGCCAACTCGGGAGGAGGTCTTGCTCGTCGAACGGACAGACTTGGTGTGGGCCTGTACTTTTGGACAAGCTCATTAATGAGTGGTGGGCCTGTACTTTTGGACAAGCTTGACGAGATCGTCCTTGTTGTGGACAACCGCCTTGGCCTCCGAGGCCAGGCCGCGAGCGGCCTGGTAGGCGCGATCCACTCTGGCCTTGTCGGCGTCAAGCACCTTCCTGCGTTGGGGTGAAACGTCTCAGTACGCCTACCCAACACGACCCGATATCGCAAAGCTCTCCTCTCTCTCTCTCTCTCGAGAGAGAGAGAGGCACTGGGAGACTCATCAAGTACCTGTGGTGGGCCAGACTCTCCTTGTAGGTGTCCAGGATGTGAGACACGGCAGAAGGCGAAGTGGCTCCCAGCGAGTTGTAGGTCGACATGACGTGAGCAGGGCTGAGGACGTCAAGAACTTCCTTGTTAGGCGCGTTGATGCCGTGGCTCTTGAGGTGGTCAAAGCAGAACTGGGTGTTGGAGAAGTTCTCGCCACGACGGTAGAGTTCACCCACCAGAGACCTATCTCAGCATGTTGGCGAGGAGGGAGGGGCGGGGTCTGCCGTTGAGCAAAAGGTGCCATGAGACGCACAACGACTGGGCACGAGCGGGTACCCAACGATGTCGTGAGCCTCGCGGAACGGGACATTGTGCTTGGCGACGAGGTAGTTGGCAAGCTCGGTAGCGTTGGCGAAGTTGCCCCAGCTGAGTTCCTCCATCCTCTTCACGTTGATAGTGGTGGAGTTGATCAGTGGAGGAACCACGTGAACAGCCTTGTTCAGAAGGTCCATGGAAGCCACCAGCAGCTCCTTATCTTCGTGGAAGTCCCGGTTGTAGCCGCTGGGCAGACCTATTGGCAAGCCCCCCCCCCCAGCGCATCGTCACCCAAGGTTGTTTTCCCGATGGTGAGGCACCAAGCACGGGATGGTGGAGGAGTTTGTACCCTTCATCATGGTGCAAGCAGCGGTCAGGTGACCGATGGCGCGACCTCCGCGACCCCTCAGCAACTCAAGAGCGCCAGGGTTCTTCTTCTGAGGCATCATTGAGCTTCCTGTAGGCCACCCAAGAAAACACAGCAAACCATAAGAGGAGAGGAGAGCCAGGAGCATCGCGGCTAAGAGAGAGAGAAAGCATGTACCCATGGCAAAGCCATCGTCGAGAGTCAAGGTACGGAACTCATAGGAGGACCAGAAGATGAACTCCTCGGCCAAACGAGACAGATTGATTTGCAAAATGGTCGCGGCAGAGATAGTCTCCAGCATGAAGTCGCGCGAGGAGGTGGCATCCATCCCGTGCAGGTGCACCTGCTGGAAGCCCAACATGTCCGTAGTGATATGACGGTCGATGGGGAACGACGTGCCGGCAATGGCACCTGAGCCCAGAGGATTCTGGTCGGTGGTGTCATAAGCCGCCTTGAGGCGCTGGAGATCGCGCAGGAGAACGCCGGCGTAATGAGAGAGCCAGTAGGCGACCGAGACAGGCTGAGCGTGCTGGACGTGAGTGTATGACACCATCACGTCGTTCTTGTAGTCCTTGGCCTTATCAATGAAAGCCTCAACAGCCAGCGCAACCTTGCCGCGCAGCTCCAGCAGGCGCCGCCGGGCGTAGAGCTTTGAATCCAGGACGACCTGGTCGTTACGAGAGCGGCAAGTATGCATGCGGCCTCCGACGGCCATTCCAAGAGCCTCAATGACCTTCTTCTCGGCGTTCATGTGAACGTCCTCCTGCTCGGGAATCCACTTCCATCTGCCGTTGAGCCAGTCCTCTTGGAGCTTGTAGAGGGTGTCGAGAATAGCGGCAGCGTTGGTGGCAGGAATAATTCCTTGATGTCCCAGCATCGCGACGTGAGCCATTGACCCCCACAAGTCCTCTGTTACCAGGTTGCTGTCGACGGTGATCGACTCAGTCCACTCCAGGATGCTGGTGTCGATGTCCCTGGAAAAACGACCACCCCACATCTTGACGGACTTCTTCTCAACGTGTTCGGCAGGCTGCGTGCCGTGAAGAGACCGAGAAGCCACAGCGGGCGCCATCTTCAAGCCTAGCACATGAGGGAGAGTTTCAATATTACTCTAAGAAGCGACACGTAGAGCATAGCACAGGGGCGTACCAGCACCAAGGGCGACGGAACGGATAGGAAGGGCTCGTACGCCAAGAGTAGTAGCACGTTGCATCTCGAATGGTGGCAAGTAGCGAGTAGGAGAGGTGAACTGAACAAGGGCAAGGAGTCGTTCTCAAGGCCCGCGCCAGCATTTCCTTTGCCTCTTCCCAGCTGAAGCATCTGCCCCTTTTTTGGCAGGAAACACGCAGATGCAGGAACATACCACCTTAAGGATTTGCTAAACCTCCAGCCTATCCCGCGTAATCGGACTGTGTCCCTTGGTGTTCCAGAACACGGCACTTCGCCACGCAGGCCGCGGAGCTTTGTTTTCTTGAAGGTTTGCGTTGGAGTCAACTTCTAGTCTACTCTCTTCAGAAAGAGAGACTGCGCCACACGCTCCACTGTAAAGCCTTCCTCACTCGCCTCCCATGAGCATTAGAAGTACGTGCTCAAAATTGTGGCCACATTACTCGTGGACTATCTGTGCTAAATGCTTGCGCAACGTGTTTGGGTTCAGGCTTCGGTGTGGGCAAGGGCCGCTTGGTTGCCCGTACGGTCGCGGCGGCTGGAAGAAGCGGCACTCTGGCTCCGTCTTCCGTGCTGCGGGAGATGGGCCGGATGTCTGTTCGCGCTCTCAGTACTGTCCGTACTGAAGAAGTGGCCACGGAGGAGGTAGAACCGCTTTGCCCTTCTGCCTTGCCTTGTGCAGTCTCTCATCTACCTTGCGCTCAGGCCTCTCTGGTGCTTAGCGATGGAACCTTCTTCCGAGGTCGTTCTTTTGGAGCGCGAGTTCCCGTTGCTGGAGAGATCGTGTTCAACACCGGCATGGTAGGCTACCCTGAGTCGATGACAGACCGTAAGCCAGCCGTGCCCTTTCACGCCCTTTTTTACCTTTTTTGCACGTGGAAAGACAGGGTTAGCTAACGAAAGCTGTCTTCTCTTGACAGCAAGCTACCGCGGTCAAATTCTGACCTGCACGTACCCGCTGATTGGCAACTACGGCGTGCCTAATCCGGCAGTTCAGGATGAGTTCGGCTTGGCCAAGTTTTTCGAGTCGGACCGCATTCAAGTAAGTAGCGCCACCCACGAATTTTTGTTTCACATTTTTTCAAATCGCCCAAGATTGGCACTGATAAGGTGTACGTGTCGTGTGCCTATGTCCCTCCAAGGTGGCTGGTCTTGTTGTGCAGGAGGTGAGCTCCACCTACAGCCACTGGAATGCCCACATGTCGCTGCAGCAGTGGCTCCGGGACCAGGGAATTCCTGCCATCGAAGGCATCGATACTCGTGCGCTCACCAAGAAGATCCGCTCGGGTACGCGGGTCCTCTCCGTTGAGCAGTTTCCTGTCCTCGAAGGGCTGACTCCTATTCGGCCATCCCGGAAAACAACATCACAGAGGGCGCCGTGCCGGCCAAGATCGTCTTCGAAAAGGACCTTCCCCTCCAGAACATCTACTCCCGCAACCTTGTGGCTGAGGTCTCGACCAAGGAGCCCCGCATTTACGGCAATGGCCCACTCAAGGTGCGTTTGCAATCACTGCCCTCTCCTACGCGAGAGCAAACCCTCCACGTCCATCGCGCACCCCACGCTTGCTACTTGCTCACAGGCCACTCCTTGTTGGTGACAACGGCACGCGCGGACACAGATCATCGCTGTCGATTGCGGCATTAAGAACAACATCATCCGCTCCCTGGTTAACAAGGGAACTACAGTCAAAGTTGTTCCCTACAACTACAACTTCCTTCAGGAGCTGCAGGAGGAGTACCACGGCCTCTTCATTTCCAACGGCCCGGGTGACCCTGCGCGTCTTTCGGAGACCATCGCTCACCTGCGTGGCGCCCTTGATATAGGTATGCTGCAGTACCTGCCACGAGGGCTTTTCAATCCATAGCTTGTCCGTTCCTTCTCGTCATCGCCTTTTAACGCCGCATTCGACGTGTCGTTCGACACTTCTTCTTGCAGGCAAACCCATCTTCGGTATCTGCCTCGGCAACCAGCTACTGGCACACGCTGCGGGCGGCAAGACCTACAAGCTGCCGTTCGGTAACCGCGGGCAAAACCAGCCCGTCGTCGATCAGATCACCAACCGGGCCTACATCACGCCCCAGAATCACGGCTTCGCCGTAGACACAAGCTCTCTGCCACACAACTGGAGGCCCTACTTCGTCAACGGAACCGATGGCAGCAATGAGGGTATCCTCTGCACCAACAAGCCCTACTCCTCCGTCCAGTTCCATCCCGAGGCCAAGGGTGGTCCCTACGACACCGAGTTCCTCTTTGACAAGTACGCTCTCCCCTCAAGGGTGATGCGGAGCCCTTCCTTCCTGCTTCTCCTTTCTGCCCAGAAAGGATTTTCTCACGTCCGTTTTTTTTTCTTTTCTTTTTTGCGTGCAGCTTCTTGAAGCAGGTCCAGGAGTACTCGGAGGGCAAGAGCGTCCTCTCGGGCCTCTCGCGCCAGAGCCACCCCATCAAGAAGATTGTCATGCTCGGCTCTGGCGGTCTTCAGATCGGCCAGGTGCCCATCCCTTCTTCTTTCCTTGGACTTTTCTCCCAAGTATTATAAGGAGCGGCGGAGGCAGGAGACGAGAATATCAACCCATTAACGAGGCCCCTTTCGTGGGATGGCGGCGGGACAGGCGGGTGAGTTCGACTATTCGGGCTCACAGGCGATCAAGGCCTTCAAGGAGGAGGGCGTCAAGACTGTGCTGATCAACCCGAATATTGCGACCGTCCAGACGGCCAAGGGACTGGCCGACTCGGTCTACTTCCTGCCGGTGACTCCCTACTTTGTCGAGCAGGTCATCAAGAAGGAGTCACCCGACGGCATTGCGCTCTCCTTTGGCGGCCAGACCGCCCTCAACTGCGGCGTCCATCTCTACCTTAACAAGACCCTTGAAAAATATAACGTCAAGGTGCTGGGAACTCCTGTCCAGTCGATCATCAACACTGAAGATCGTCAGCTCTTTGCTGATCAGCTCGTACGCAATTCTTTACTCCCCCCTCCCTCTCTACCCCCTCTTCACATTTGAACTATTTCTTATTAAGAAATGGTGTTTCCCTTTTCCTTCCGCTTGCCACAACGCAGAACATGATCGATATCCCGATCGCCAAGAGCGTCGCCTGCGACACCCTGGAGGAGGCCCACAAGGCGGCCAGAGACATCAAGTTCCCTGTCATCGTCCGCTCAGCCTACTCCCTTGGCGGTCTCGGCTCCGGTTTTGCCAACACTCCCGCGTACGCAGATGCTGCTCAACTCGCACTGGTCGGGGTCTTATCACTCATTATTTTTCCTCTATCCTCTATCCTCGTTTGCGTGTGACCAGTGAGCTGGAGGAGATCGTCGTGAAGGCTCTCGGATCATCACCGCAAGTGCTCGTAGAGAAGTCGATGAAGGGCTGGAAGGAGGTCGAGTACGAAGTCGTGCGTGACTACAAGGGCAACGCCATCACTGTCTGCAACATGGAGAACTTTGACCCCATGGGCATCCACACGGGCGAGTCCATCGGTACGAGAGAGGCGGGGATCAGGAGGAGAAACTCTCATCGTGAAGAAGAAGAAGAAAAATTCTAATGGATGGCTGTGGCGGAGAACAGTGGTGGCGCCCTCACAGACGTTGAGCAATGAGGAATACCACAAGCTCCGCTCTGCGGCCATCAAGACGGTCAGTCATCTGGGCATTGTGGGAGAGTGCAACATCCAGTACAGCCTGGATCCCTACTCGGAAGATTATGCTGTGATCGAGGTCAATGCCCGTCTCTCCCGCTCGTCGGCGCTGGCCAGCAAGGCCACGGGCTACCCGCTCGCCTACATCGCCGCCAAGATCGCTCTTGGCGCCGACCTCCCGGACCTGAAGAACTCTGTCACCAAGGTTCGCCCTCCGCTCTTGAGGATCGCCTCGCCTGCCGCGGGCTTCCTCATCCGCCTTCTCCCTTGATTTTCTTTTCATCTCTAATCTTGATCCCCCTCTCCTCTCTTCTCTCTCCTCTCTCCTCTCTACCTGCGGGCTTGCGTCGATCGGGAACAACACAGGAAACCACGGCGTGCTTCGAGCCCTCGTTGGATTACCTCGTGGTCAAGATGCCGCGCTGGGACTTGGGCAAGTTCTCGCGTGTGGACTGGCGTATCGGCTCCAGCATGAAGTCTGTTGGCGAGGTCATGGCCATTGGCCGCAGCTTCGAGGAGGGCCTGCAGAAAGCTATCCGCATGGTCGATGTCGGCAACCGCGGCTTCGAGCCCAAGAAGTGCGTCTACCCCCCCCCGCCCCCAAACCACCATACCGCTTTTCCAAATTACTACATGATCTTGCTCTCTGGCATGCCCATCAGTCATGCTGACCGCTGCCGCGGGTGATTGGATGTGACTCTCGGGGGGCGTTGCAGGTGGGTGCATGCCTCGGAGGAGATGCTGCACAAGGAGCTGACGCAGCCGACAAGTCAGAGGATCTTTGCGCTGTCGGAGGCGCTGAGGCGGGGCTTCACCGTAGACCAGCTGCACGAGCTGACCAAGATTGACAAGTGGTTCCTGGACAAGCTCAACCGGCTCCACAACACAGAGAAGGCTGTGCGCACGTACACCAAGGACACGATTCCGCTGACGCTGCTCCAGCAGGCCAAGGAGCAGGGCTTCTCCGACGTGCAGCTGGCCGACCAGATGAAATGCACGCACATGGAGGTGCGCGAGCTGCGCAAGGCGCGAGGCGTGGTGCCGGCGGTCAAGCAGATCGACACGCTGGCGGCTGAGTTCCCGGCCAAGACCAACTACCTGTACTCGACCTACAACGGCACCTACAGCGACGTGAAGCAAGAAGATGGCGCCGTGATGGTGCTGGGCAGCGGCGTCTACCGCATTGGCTCGTCGGTCGAGTTTGACTACGGCGCTGTGGAGTGCATCCGCGAGCTGCGGCGCCTGGGCAAGAAGACCATCATGGTCAACTACAACCCGGAGACGGTCTCGACCGACTATGACGAGTCGGACAAGCTCTACTTTGAAGAGCTGACTCTCGAGCGCATCCTCGACATCTACGACCGCGAGAAGCCCGAGGGCGTGATCGTGTCGGTGGGTGGCCAGCAGCCGCAGAACATTGCGCTGGCGCTGCACAAGGCCGGCGTGCCAGTGCTGGGCACGAGCCCGCTGTCGATCGACATGGCCGAGGACCGCTCGCAGTTCTCGAAGCTTCTCGACCGTATCGGAGTGCACCAGCCCGAGTGGAACCAGCTCACCAGCTTCACCGAGGCCAAGGCCTTCGCCCGCAAGGTCGGCTACCCGTGTCTTGTCCGGCCCTCGTACGTGCTCTCCGGCGCGGCGATGAAGATCGTGCAGAACGACGAGCAGATGGAGGAGTTCCTAAAGGCCGCCGTCGATGTGTCGCCCGACTACCCCGTGGTGATCTCCAAGTTCATCACGGGCGCGCGCGAGGTCGAGTGCGACGCCGTGGCCAACAAGGGCACGCTCGTCAACTGGGCCATCTCGGAGCATATCGAAGACGCCGGCGTCCACTCGGGCGACGCGACGACGATCCTGCCGGCCATCTCGATCCCCGACCACGTGCAGGAGCAGATCAAGCACATCTCGGAGAAGATCACTCGCGAACTCAACGTGTCCGGGCCCGTCAACGTGCAGTATCTGGTCAAGGGCGACCAGGTACTCGTGATCGAGTGCAACCTTCGCGCCTCGCGCTCGTTCCCGTTCGTGTCCAAGGTGCTGGGCATCGACTTCCTTAAGACGGCCACGCGCATCTTCATGGGCGAGGACGTGCCCGTCGACAAGCGCTGCGAGCGCAAGGTGGCCCACTACGGTGTCAAGGCACCCATGTTCTCCTTCCAGCGCCTTCTCGGTGCCGACCCGATTCTCGGCGTCGAGATGGCCTCCACGGGCGAGGTGGCCTGCTTCGGCCAGACCCCAGAGGAGGCCTTCCTCAAGTCCATCCTCTCGTCCAACTTCAAGTGGCCCTCTGACAAGCGCACTGTCCTCCTCGCCAACATCACGCCCGAGTTCGCCAGCCAGGTCAAGGATCTCCACCGCGCCGGCTACCGCTTCCTTGCCACCCCCGAGAGCGCCGACCTCCTCGCCCGCGAGCAGATCCCCGTCACCACCGTCCCGCTCAATGGCGAGACCGGTTCGGCCATTGCCCACGTCCAGCAGAAGGACGTTGACTTTGTGGTCACCTTCCCCGACCACACCGAGGATCAGTTCTACCCGCTCCGCCGCAAGACTGTCGACTTCGGTGTCTCCCTTGTCACCGACCCCAAGGTCGCCGCCATGGTCGCCCGCTCGCTCGCCAAGATCCGCAGCCTCGACGATCTCCCCCCGGACAACCACGACGTCTACCTCCGCAACACTCTCTAAAACTCACACTCTCCATCCGCAATTCCTCCCCTCCCTCCACTTCTCCACCCGCGCGTGTGCGTCCCATCTTTCGATCTTTCGTCGATCTTCTCTCTTTGTGGGTGAGCCATCCCAGAAAAATAAAAAAAAGTTTGTTCGATTTCTTTTCTCCGCCGCGGCAAAGAAAAGCCTGCGCAAAACAGAGATCAGGTCCAGAACGCGTTGTTGTTTCTCCAACTTGTGTGTGTCAGCATGGATGCTTCGCAGTCGAATCCACAAAGCGACGGGAAAGGCAGGGCACGCTTTTCGATCAACGATCCGAAATGGGCGCGCCGCCGCAAGGGGCAGAAGCGAGGCACCAAGATCCGGCTTGATTCACGTTTTGCCGGCCTCTTTACCAATCCTGACTTTGCAGAAACGAGTATGTGTCCCTCCCCTTCTTCCGCAACCTTGTTTTTGTTTATTTGCGATCGCAAATTTAATTCATCATCAAGATGAATTAAATTTTGCAATGAGCCCTGGCTGACCTGCCTCTGTGCAACTGTCCATGCGCAGCGACGGTGGACCCGTTGGGACGCCCTGTGAAGGCGGAGGAATCCATTGCGCAACGTCTTCGTCGTGTGTACGAACTTGACGAACCTGAGGGACAGCAGGAAGAGCGGCAGGGCGAGCACGACCTGGGCGTGGCCGAGAATGAAGAAGACGTGACAGCTAAGGTCGAGGAGAAAGAGGGGGAGGAGGCCAAGGACCCCTCCACAACTGAGGTCGACCAAGCGAAGAAGCAAGAGAAGAGGAAGCCAGTCCCGAAGAAGGGAGTAAAGAAGGCGGTGGTGGCCAAGAAGAAGAAGAAGAAATTGACCAAACCGAAGCAGACCGACAGCGATGGGGAAGAGCCCTCAGACGAGCTGGTGCACCCCTCCTCCTCCTTCCTTCCTCCACTTCTCGTCCCCCACCCCTGGGGACTCTCGCGCTCTGTCGCCCTCCCACGTGTGCAGGCCACCTACGCCACAACACACACACACACAGAGCACGCACACACACACACACACAGACAGACACACGCGTATGCACGCACTCATGCGCCACCACCACAGCAGCACCGGGCAGAAGAGGAGAAGGAGGGCGAAGAGGAAGAAGAGGGCCAAGAAACGCACCGACTCGCTGTGTGCAAGTGCGATTGGGAAAAAGTGCGCGCAGTGGATCTTCTCGTGCTCCTCCAGTCCTTCGTGCCGGCGACGGGCGCCATCATGAGTGTTACGGTCTACCCGTCCCGCTTCGGCCAGAAGCGCCTCGAGCAGGAGGTGCTCCCCCCCTTCCCCCCT
>NAVB01002945.1:0-12398 GCA_002179805.1 Acanthamoeba lenticulata | reverse complement strand
TATTTACAATTTATTATTTATTTTATCTGATTAAATCTGGTGCAGGTGTACGGCCAGTCGTACCAAGCCAAGGACCTAAGGGCGGTGGTGCAGAAGTACAACATGGACAAGGACAAGGCCCCGCCATCGCCACCCAACAAGCGCAAAGCCGATGACGAGGACGAGGTACGGCCCGTCTGCGTGCCGCTGCTCCTCATACAGCATCCCCTCACGACCTGGGCATAGGTCTATGAAGAGGATCCAAACGCGCCGCCCAAGGCAAACAAGTGGGCGGGCTTCCTCGACGCCTACCAGGCCCAGAAAAAGGAGGAGGAGGATGAGGAGGACGCGGACGAGGACGATCCGCGCTTCACCACCCAGTACCCGGAAAGCTATCAGCCCATGGGCAAGAGGCCACGCCGGACCACCACCGTCCGAGCAGCCGATGCCTCGGGAAGCGGCCGCCCGCGCCGCGGCCGAGGTCGAGGACGCGGCGCCGCCGACGGTGACGATGTCGGCACGGGTGAAGAGGAGGACCACGACAGCGGCCGCGAGCGGGTTGGCGGCCGCGGAGCCTCCGGCAGCCGGTGGTCGTACCGGCCCGCGGTCACGGTCAAGGGCTTTGGCAAGAACGACGCTGCGCTGCCCGCGCCGAGCAGAGGCCGAGGAGCCACACAGCCGCCCGCGATGCAACGACAAGAGAATGAGGACGAGACCGATCACGACGCAGACGTCGGCCGAGGCGTGGGAGTATTCGCGACAAGTCCTTCGTTGCCGCCTCGTCCCGCGATGGCCCGTGGGGCTGGCCTCACCAGCCTCCGCGCTTCGCCCGCATCCGCGCCATCGAGCTCCACCCTTTCCTCAACGGCCAACACAGCTCCTCGTCATTCGCCCTTTGCCGCTTCCGCCTCCACAACGACACAAGCTTCAACAGTCGTGACAAGGAAGGCCAGCCCCGCCGGCGCCTCATTGTCGGTCCTCTCGGCTTCGGCCTCCACGACCACGGCGACATGGCGATCCTCGCCTTCCTCCTCCACCTTCACCTCCTCCTCCTTAACAGCCTCTACTCGCGCCGGCCCACCGACGCTCTCCTCTATGAGCAGGACCACCAACCCGCCCGCTCGGCAAGCGACACTTGCGACGAAGACGACGACAACGACCACAGCCGCAATGACGTCGTCCTCCTTCTCGCCCTATTCCTCCGCCGGAGGCGCAGGTCTGCTGGGCCGGGCAGCGGCAGCGGCAGCTGCTGCCTCAAAGGCCGCGAGTCGTGCGCCCGTGGGCTCGCGCTGGGCAGCCTACGCCAGCAAGCCAGAAGCCGAGGACGATGACAGCGACCAAGATGATGATGACGAAGGCGGCTTCGGCTCGGCTACGGCCGGGTCGTTGCTGGGCGGACGGGCGAGCCGGCCATCGTACGACCCGCGGCTCTTCACCACCACGGGCGCCGACGACGAAGAGGTTGAAGAAGAACGACAATAAACTGACAAGAAAATAAATAAATAAATAAATAAATAAATAAAATTAACAAATGGCACCAGCTCACCCGATGAGGTCAGCAGCTGGACAATCAAAGGTTCGCGCGATTGTGCCGCTGAGGGCGAGGGCTGGCGGTCTCTTCTTGCTCAGGCTTTTGCTCTTCGTCGTGGCCCGCCCTGGTGGTGCGCGTCGGCTCGTCAAGGCCAAAGACACGGCAGGCGTTGCGCCACATGAACCGCTCGTAGACCTCGGGGTCGAGGCGCAGGTCGCGTTGGACGCTCTCCACGCAGCGCTTCCAGCCCAGCTGCGGAAAGTTGGTGCCGAAGAGGACCTTGTCCCGCCCGTGCGTTTTCATGAAGTGCACCAGCGGCTGCGGGTAGTAGCGCGGCAGGTACGCCGACGTGTCTGCGCCCCCCAAACGTCATCAGCAACAGAACCATCGCGTGATGCCGTAACAGCTGTACCTATGTACACGTTCTCAAACTTCCAGGCCAGGTTGATCATCTCCTCAGTCCACGGATGGCCGATGTGACCGCCGACGATCTTCAGGTCGGGGAAGGTCAGAGCCACCTCCTCAAGGTAGGGCACTGGTCTACGAACGGAGACGCAGCACGCCATAGGGTGTCACGCTGGCAGTGCACGGGCGCGAAGGGTGAAGTTAGGGCACGCACCGACCGGGCTCAGATGGCATCAAAGGTCCCGTGTGCCCGACCTGTGGGCAGAACGGGATGCCCAGTTGAACACACTTGACTGACGCAGGCGTCAGTCGCCGCCTTCAGCCCGGATGGTACAATGGGCATGCTGCCGTACCATACAGCGGGTAGTAGAGTTTGTGGTTTGGTGGGAGCTTCCACAGCCAGCCTGAGCATGAGAGTCATGTCATGTCAGCGCAAGACCAAGTTCCACATCAGAGGAGAGAGGGGCACGAACCCAATACTTTAAGGCCCTTGAAACCGTACTCGCACACTGCCTTTTCCAGCATCTCCACAGCTTCAACTGGCTTCTCAAGGTCCACAGTGGCCAAGCCAACAATGCGATCCGGGTAGGCCCTCGTGTATTCTGCCATGGCAGAGAGTGACATGAGGCTCTGCCTCGCGGCAGCCCGCACAGAGGGAACGGGCCCGTACCCAGCACTTGCTCGTTGGTAAAGACCCACTTGCCAGGACGGCACCAAGCTGAGAGCATGATACGGTCAATGCCTTCCTTGTCCATGACTGCCACCAGCTCGTCAGGGCTGAGCGACTTCATCGTGAACCCATTGTCCTTGTTTCGCGTGACCAGCGGACTGTTGGACTTGACAAAGAGGCGCACCACCTCGGGCATATTCTCCCACACCGCCACGGAGGCGGGGTTGCACCAGGCGTCCACCACGGGCCCGCAACTGCTAGCACTTGCCATGACCTCTGCTCTCGCGACAGAAGAAAAAATGATATGTTTGCACAACGTTTTTCCCTTGTGGCGTTTATGTCGACGGTGCCTCGCGCCAGGAGGAGAGGCTCTTGGCGATGTGCTCGTAGGCCACGAAGGTAATGATCGCGTTCGGCATCACCTTCCATACGTTTGGCCAGAAGCCCGCGTAGAATCCTGTTCAAACCCCCTCCCCCACTCGTTGTTAACGCTCCTGTTGGGTGGCCACCAGAGTGAGTGCAGGCGTACCCCGAAGGCCCTGCTGCCGCCATGTCCACATGCAACACTCAGCGAAGCCAGAAAACTGTGGTGGTCGAATCTGCAGGGCGGCCCTGTGTCAGCAGACCCGCACACGCCAGCTGAGGCAAAAGGAGGAGCGGTCGCACCTGCAGCCGAGATCGGAGGACGAGGGCAGGGTAGGTGATGATCGACGCGGTCAACTTTGACAGGCACGCCATGCCCATGAAGTGGATCGTGTGCTTCACATGTGTTGTGCACACCGACGACAGTCAGATGTGAACTAATCAAATTCACACGTGGTCGGACGTCTACCATTTGCACCTTCCCGGCCTCATCGCGCGGGAGGTGTTGGGTGAGGATCTTGCGGATCTCCTCGTAGGCCATGAACTGCACGGCCCCATGCGACACGCCAAGCATGGCCGGCACCTGTGTTGTGGGCGGAAACGATTTCACGAGCGGCGCCCCTGTGAGCGGCAACACACACATGTGCACACGCACGCTGGCCGCGGATGGCGTGCAGCGGCGTACCCAGCCTCGGTAGAAGCCAGGGAGGCCCTCTTCTCGCCACAGCATTACGATTCCGTCTGCGCACAGCACATACGAAGCAGACAACAACTCAGCTCCACGTCATTACCGTATGTGGGTACATGAGGGGCACGGCGCCGTACGCAACAGCCCGCGGTAGCTGCCTTCCGTGCCCCTCATCTGCGTCTGCATGCGCGTCTTGACGACCTGCAAGACGCCCCCGCCCCGAGCAGACTTGATCGTCAGCGGCAAATGCGACGCGATGCGATGGTAGGGGCGAGGCTGCGAGGAGGCTGCACCCAGATGGGGTTGGTGCAGGTGGCGGTGACGACGCCAGCCGAGAAGCCGGCCAGGAGGTGCTGCGCCGGCCCGAGCTCCTGGCCCTTGTGTCGGCCCCGCATGAGCTCCTTGATTTGCTGGTATCTGCGCAGGCGCGTGGGAAGTTATAACGTTGACGCTCTGCACAGGAAGCTGAGGGATTCGTACAGGTAAAAGTATTGGCCCCACGCGATGCCCGACCCAACGAAGTTGGGCATGAAGCCCTGGTAGAGCCCTGCAGCCCAGTTACTGGTGTAAGTGCTTGAGGGAAGGGATGGGATGGGGAGGAGAGGAGAGGGAAAGAACCTCGTAGGCCCTCATGGCGGAGGATATTGGTGAAGGCGTGCCACACGGACCTGTACCGGAAGTGCTCGCTCGTGTGCTTCAGGTCCTTTACTGCAGCATTGTGGAACAGCAGTGTCAGGAGGCACATAGAGGCAGCAACCCAGTGCCACACGCAAGGACGCACCTTGAAAGCGTGTGCGGAGGAGGTCGAGTGGGTAAGTGAGAAGAGTTGCCAACGCGCCAGCACCAAAGCCAGCGATGGCGTGCTCGTGGCCGGCTACCGCGCTCTTGGGCGAGAGTGAGCTCATCGTCGTGGCAATCGAAATCTGTGTTTGCAGGCGTTCCGGCAGAAAGGGGGTGCTCAAGTTTCAGGTCGCAGGCCTGGCCTACGAGTGCAACGTCACGACGGGATGGTTCGGAAGGTACTACAGCACAAGTGACGGAAAGATGAGCGAAATACAAGGTTGTATTTCCTGGTTTGCTTTCACATTTCTCTTGATTTAAAAAATACATTTAAATTAAGATTTATCACTCGTGCGCCTCCTCACGCATGAAGTCCGGCAGGATCCAGTTGCTGCCCAAGCGGTGCATGACTCCTTCCGGCTCCACCACCTGGGCCCTGAACCTGTGTCCACGCATGTGAGCAGCTCGCTATTGATGACTAGCGGCCCTGAATGGACGCGTACTCAAAGGGTGCCTGGCCGGAGAGAACGGCGAAGTCGTCCAACCAAACGAAGAGGCCTGTCCCGGCGAATTCTGCAAACGGATTCAATTCGACCACGTAGACCTGCCCCCGCATGCTCGTGGGTTACGATCATTCTCCTCTCGAAGAGGTGGAAGCACCTTGAAGTCATCGCCCTCGTGACGCGGGTAGGCCAGCGCAAAGTCGATGACCATGCTGGGAAGGGAGACGGCGGGCAGCAGTTGCTCGACGACGAAGCTGTGGAGCCGCGCCACGATCCCGTCCTTGTGCTTGAGCATCGTCGGGAAATAGAGTGGCCACCCGGTCGTTAAGGATGGGAAGAGCCAAGCCTCGCGCGCCGCGGGAATGAGGGAGAGCGGGCATCACGAGAGGATGTGAAAGGATATTAAACTCGTTGTACTGCGTGACGGCAGTCAGCTTGCGCTTGTAGATGAAGGCGCGGAATTCGAGGTCCACATCGAACTCGCCCCAGGCCCGGACCACCACGTTGAAGTCTGTCTTCTGCTGGCTGACCACCGTCTCGAGATCACCTTGGATGCGCGGGCTCTCCACCAGCAGCTGAACGCCTGCAACGACCACAAGGTCAACTCTCCTCGTCGTGCAGCTTTGCGTATCATGACCGAGCGTGTCTGCGCACCTTGGTCGCCCGAGTCGACCTTGAGGGCCAGCGTGGAGGCGCGGTAGAGGGCGTGCAGGCGCTGGTTCTGCAACGACGTCGGGTGGTCCTGCTCGAGCTCCTTCACCTTCTCCAGCTCGGCCTCGAGCAACGACCGGAAGCCTGCATCGTCGTCCGGCAAGTGAGATGCAGCGCTTGCTGAGGCGAGAGGCGATGATCGTGCCTGATTGCGAGAGCGCGGCGTCTTTGGGGCTGCGTGAGGACAGGCGAACGAACATGTGCGCCACGCCGAGCTTCTGCTTGGCGGCGTCGATGGCGTCGGCCAACTGGCCCAGCTCTGGGTGCTCGCTCCTCCATTGACCCTACACCAAGCAGGCATGTGCAGGTAAGCTGGAGCCCACAAGGACTGGCGGGGGGGGGGGATGAACCTTCTCGGACCGGTCCGGCTGGGCACGCCACCGCTTGTGCGCTTCAAGAAGGGCGGTAGCAGCTTCGACGGAGAGTGGAACGAAGGTGGAGGGGAAGGTGAAGTCTCTTATCTTCTCCCAGTATTCTTCAAAGTAGCTGCAGGGCAGGAGTGAGTGGCTTCTCAGAGAGGGGAGGGGAGCGAGACAAGCGTGGCACACGTTTCTTCCATGAGTCGGCGGTAGTCTGCATCGTCGCCACATATGACCGGCAAGGATGCCTTTGCCTGCGGCGTCGCGCCCTCTGTTTTCTTCAGCTTGGCTGCCTTCAGTTGTTCCAGCATGTTTGCTTGACTACCACACACGAACGTTCTTTTCGCCTTGACCTTGGCGCCGTCGACAACAACGGCACGAAAAAGAAAAGAGCTGCTCTTGTTGTGCTTCGTGAAAAAGTTTGTTACACGCGGGACGCATGAGCGCGCAACCAAGCCAAGGTGGCTGCGGCGTCTCGCTTCATCCAAGCTGCTCGCGAGCTGGCTCGTTCGAGGCATTGCTCCACCTTACGCTCGATGCTCGCCGTCTTCTTGTCGGCAAAGAATTCTGCGAGAAGGACCGCAAGCGCCGACAAGGTAAGACCCCGACGAGTGGGAAAGAGAAGAGGGAGAGCGTGCACCTTTCATGTCCTGCACTCGCTGCTCTGTCGCGAAGTAGGCAGTGGAGGTTTCCACGATCCGGCCGAGCAGCAAGAACTGGCCACCATCGTAGGCTCATTAGTGTCGTGTTCCCACACAAGTACGGAGAGGAAAAGGGGAATAGTACCTGATCCCCGAATCTCTCGTCGAGCTGGGCCCACCGGTCCTTCAGGAAGGACCACACGATTTCGATGCCCGCATCGTTCGCTCCCACTGCCGAGGCAGTCAGCCGGTGTGATGACAAGGGACGTGAGAGAAAACGCGTCAGGGGGTGGTACCCGAGGCGAAGACCTGGTACACGTCCTGCGCACGCATCTCGTCGGACAGGGCTAGGTTGAGCGTCCTCTTGATCAGCGCGGGATCCCTGACGAGAGACGTGAGGTTGGTTGTGAAAGAGAGAAGGAGCAAGACTGTTATGAAAAAGAAGCTAGGTACATGGCCTTGCCGAGAGCGTTGGTGGCACGGATCTTCTGCTCCTCGGACTTGGGATTGCGGTAGATCTCGCGCATGGCCTCCCACTCCCTCTCGCCACCGAACCTGCCGCGCACGCGCCACGCATGAGTTGAACCCCAGAGTCGCCTCACGGGCCCGGCGCAAGGCGTACTTGACGGCCAGGTTGTAGACCAGAGTCAGCAGGTCCGGGTGGATCGCGGAGCCCTTCACGAGAGGAGGCCGCCAGTGAGTATTTTGGGGCCGCGTGGGGACTGTGTGGGGGCGGTAGCGCACCGGCTCGTTGTTGAGGTGGGCGTGGAACAGGCGGGAGGCCTCCTCGATGACGTCCTTGATGAGGCCATGGCTGCCGCCGTAGGACAGGACCACCGACCTCAGGAGCATCTGCTGCCGGTCCTCGTTCGGCTCTGCGTCATCGGTACAGCGATTAGAGAACGACAACTTGGGCACATCCTCTATCTCCCTTTCTCCACGCGTACCTGCGGGCGTCCAGCCCAGCTTGTTGATGATGGGCTGGTAGAGACCCTTGATGTAGCTCTGCATCAAAGCATAGGCCTCATCCTGTCGCCAGAAATGGGAGGATCAAGGAATTCAGCTCTTGGTCGCACTCGAGCGAGCGCAAGGAATGCGTACTGCCTCGACCGCGGAGAGGGACTGGCGCCAGGAAGATCGCAGGTCCTCGAGGTTGGTGGTGAGGGATGCCCACACGGGAAAGCTGTTCTCGTTGACGTAGGACTGAAGGAGGGCCAGCAGCTCGGGCGTGCTCATGTGCCCGGCCTTGCACAGCGCAAAGGCGTCGTCCAGCAGCCTTTGAGACAACATCCCCCCCCCCAACCGCACATCACGCGCCACGATGAGCCATGCTGCTTGAAAGCGCGAGCCCTTCCGGCGGCGGAGAACGGACGCACCCCAGTCGGTCGGAGGGCCGGAGTGTGAGGGACAGGAGCGCCGGCTCCAGGGCGCGCAGAAGGGGCTCCGAATACTTGACGCGGAAGAAGCCCGTCTGCCGGGCGTTGGCCTTTACCCAGACGTCGCCCCGCTCGCCTGCGTGACCGTCCCAAGGTTAGTCCAACAGGGCGCAGACGACGTTGTGCGGGCACAAGGTACCGAGTGCGGTCAGACGAGGCGGAAGAGGCACGCGCTCGACTCGCCGCCCGCGTCCGCCCTCCCAGAGGCTGTGCTGCACGGGATGGGACGCATTCTCGCTGGTCAGCAGCGAGAGCGGCACCCACCACACCGGATCCAGCTCCTTCGCCGCCGTCTCTGCACACGTCGGCCGAATTGGTATAAATATCATTGGCATTGAGCCCACCTTCGACCGCAGCGCAATGATCACTTGCAGCATCGTGGCGCACCGGTTTCGGCGGGCGGAAGCGAGAAGAAGCGCTCCTGCCTGACGGTGAGGAAGGCCTCACCGTCCGCGGCCTCGTGGTCCACGTACAGCACAGGGTAGCCGGTAGCCTTGACCTGCGTGGAGGCGATGAGGATTGAATGAACGAGGGAAGCAATGAAAGAGGGACGAGGGATGGGATGCCCAACCCAGGGGTCCATGAGCGTGACGATGGGCTTGCCGGAGAGCTCGGTGAGCGCGACCCACAGGTCCTCGGTCACCGTGTTGTTGTAGATGTGCCGCGTGAGGTAGGTGTGCAGGCCCCGGCTGAACGTCTCCTCGCCCAGGAAGCTGCATTGTGCCGACAGTTCATTTCACCAACACATCGGCTGTTGAACAAGACGGAAAGGAGAAGAGGGGGGAAGAGGGTTGGTACCTGGCCAGCATCCTGACGATGGCGGCGCCCTTATCGTACGAGATGTGATCGAAGATCTCGCGGATCTCGCTGGCCTCCTTGACTGTGTCGTACTCACGCGATCAGGGGAGGAGAGAGAGACCACACGGGATGAGAGACAAAGACGCACCATGCACCTCGACGGGGTGCGAGGAGGCCAGGGAGTCCAGCGACAGGCCGGTGGTGGTGTAATCGCTGATGAAGCGCGTCCAGATGTCCCACTCTGTCGGTTCACCCAGAGCGGGCATCAGAGACCGGAGGTTTTTTTGCCAAACCGGAGGAGGGGCTGGTCGTACCGGGGAAGAGGTGGTCCACAGCCAAGTTGCCCACCCAGGTCGCGAAGCCCTCGTTGAGCCACAGGAAAGACCACCAGCCGGGCGACACAAGATTACCGAACCTGGAAGGCAATGTCAAGCGCAGTCGTATATGTATCGAGGACGAGCGAAGAAGGGCGGCCGTACCATTGGTGGGCGAGCTCATGAGCGACGACGTAGGCAACGAACTGTTTGATTGAGAGCGAGGACGTCGTATGGTCCACCAGCAGCAGCGCCTCGCGGAAGATCGCGCAGCCCCTGCCGGTTCCCGGGGAGGACGAGAGAGATTGGTGAGCCGGAAGCCGAGGAAACGAGAGTGGCGCGCGGTGGCGGAAGTGGAGGCGGCACCAGTTTTCCATGGCCCCTGCGGCAAAGTCGGGGGCGGCGACCAGGTCGAGCTTGGGCAAGGGGTAGGCGATGCCGAAGTACTCCTGGAAGTAGGACAGGGTGCGGGCTGATCAACCACGACCACACGAATGCGAACACGCAGTTCAGATCAGAAGTGCACTCGGGGGAGGAGGAGGGGCTTAGAGGGCGAGAGGTACTGGCGACGTCCAACGCGAATCGGCCGCCCTCCTTCTTCCCGGGAGGAGTGTACACGCGCACCTCGACTCCCTCCTCTGTAAAATGCAGCACATCACAAGGCAAGACTGGGAGGTGAGGACGAGCTGTCAAGAAGTGTGTGGTGTGAACGAGGGACGGCAGCTAACCGGTTTGGCCCTCGACAAACTCGAGGTGGCCCACGACAAAGGCCACCAGATAGGTCGACATCAGCGGTGTCTCGGCAAACTCCACCCTCTGTGGCCCAGCACGGTCAGTCGCCCAAACAAAGTATATTTGTGGGGGGGGGACTCCCCAACCTTGAGGCCCTGGCCGAGGGACGTGGTGGCTTTGACGGGCGTGTTAGACAGAGCCACAAGTTCCTCCGGTACGATCAGAGCGACCTCGAATCTGCGCGGGCGTGCCGGCGCTCAGCCAATGCACACATCAGAGTCACTACCATACCACCACCGAGGATGGGGCCCCACCTGGCCTTTAGCGCGGGCTCATCCCAGCAGGGAAACGCCTTGCGAGCGTCGGTCGGCTGAAACTGGGTCAGGCCCATGTATCTGCGCAGATGTTTTTTTTTTTTTTTTGCATCAAGTGAGCAGCTCGTGTTGAGCGGACATCATCGTGTGCGGGGGCGTGGAAGCACCTCTTCTCGCCCTCGTGAGTGAATGAGGAGCGGTAGAAGCCGTTCAGTTGATCGTTGATCACGCCGTTGAACTCGATCACCAACCGCGCGCTGAAGAGGACTCACCGTGTCAGCAAGCTCTCTTCTGCAGTGAAGAGAACAAGAAGCCAGCAGGTTACGCACCTTCCGAGCTGCAGCGCATGTGAGAACTGGATGGTGGCGGTCTTCTTCTCTTCGCTCTGCGTGATGTTCACGGCCAGCGCTGTAGAGCCATCCGTCCAATGCATCGCCGCGTGCGTGATGTCGAGCTGCGAGGCGTGCAGCGTGATCGTGTCGCTCGGCTCGACGACGATGACCTACCGCACATCATGCCGCGCGCACAGGTGAGGAGTGCCCGTAGGCATGATGTGGGAGAGGGTAACAGTACGTCGATCGTTTCGTTTCCGTTGAACGTGAACGAGTCCAAGTCCGGCCGGATGGTGAGGTGGTACTTGAGCGGGCGTACGTGCGTGGGCAGGAGAACCTTGTCATCCCGCTCTCGTTCTCGCTGTGCACGCACCTGCTGTTCCCACAAGTTGTTCGACACAAACTCTGCTCCTTGCACCTCGCTACAAAGACCATGGACCAGCAAAATCGTTTCCGTCACCTGAATGAGCGTCGCGGTACATCACAACGATGAGGGGCTAACCTTGGTGATTCAGTAAGATTGGCGGAAGTGAAGATGAAGCCGTCATGAGGCGCATCGAAGACTGCCTGAGCGGCACATAATGAAAGGAAAACCAGAAACATAGCAGTCCCAGCAAGCGCTCGCAAGCTGCCAGTACGCGACGCCGCAGCTTCCATCTCCTGCGTGCAAAACAAAAGCGTGCAGTCGGGTCACCGGAGAGCTCGTTGGGTGTGAAGCCGCTGACGCGGTGGTGGCACCGTCGTCCGGCCCGCAAGCTTGCCTTGCGTGGCGTGTGCCGTACCGGGCTTGTCGTTCCGGCCGGATGAACGTGCGAGAAAACTGGTTTCATACGAACCCAACCAACGTCCACAAAAACTCAAGCTTGGGCGCAAAGCAAGGCCTTCGAGAGATGATGGAATTGGGGCACAAGCGCTCTCTCAACGAGGGAGGCGCAAGCGGGTCGTCCACAAGCAGCTTCAACACGCTGCCCGAAGAAGTGCAGCTGTCTGTCTTCGAGAGATTGTTTCGTCCCCTGAGCGAGAACCAAGGTGGTGGCGACCTGGTCCGCGCTATGCTGGTGTGCCGTCAGTGGCTGCGGTTGTGCACGTCGTATGCGCGTCCTTTTCCTCCTTCCTTAGAACTTATTAAGCTCAATCGATTGAGTACTTTTACTCGTTCTCAGGGATGAACTCTGGCAAGGTGCCTACTTGACCTACGTGGGCCTCATGAACGAGGAGAAGGAGCGCAAGATCAAGTCCGCTTTCTACAGCCTCAAGCATCTGCTCGAGCAGAGCACCGGGACAGAGAGTACGCCCGAGGGTGAAGAAGCAGCAGAAGGGGACACCAGTAACGATAGTCAGGAGGAAGCGGAATCGGACCACCACAGGGAAAGAGGAAGAAGAGCCTCTCTCCAGGGCAGCGAAGAGGCTGAACGCAAGGAGCGGAAGCGAAAGCGACTCAAGGACTGGGTCAAGTCGCACGTCTCCGAGGAGTCGCTGTGGCACCACCTCCACCACCATCACCAGCAGCCTCATTCTGCTCCCGCAGCTTCCGTCCTCACCTGGCGGGAGCTCACCCGGACGCGGCACCTCCGAGCCAAGAGGCTCGCCGCGATCAAGCTCAAGGTCCCCCCCGCCCGCCCCCTTTTGCCGCCGCCTGCGCGGCAGCTGACCAGCTCGCATTGGGCGTCGCCGTGGTCGTTGTGGGTCGCTTCTCGCGTCGTGCACCACAGCCGCTCTACCAGCAGCCGGGCGAGACTCTGCTCGAGATCGCCGCCAACGCGGCGCCGCCTGACGGCGAGATGCGCGTACGCTACCTGAACAGCTCCAACCCACACGTTGCCGACGAGAGTGACACCACTC
>NAVB01002937.1:0-11040 GCA_002179805.1 Acanthamoeba lenticulata | reverse complement strand
GTGGGTATGGCTGTTCAACGACCTGGTGCTGCTCGGTCGGCCCAAGCAGTCCAAATACCTCGACCAGAGCAAGCGCAAGACCCACTGCTTCACTCCCGTCGCCAGGATCGGACTGGGCGAGGTGCGCCTCGTCAACCTCTCCTCCGTCGAGGGTACGGGCTGGCTCCCCCTCCCGCCATCCGATAAACGTATAATCTATTATTAAATAATTAATTTTTAATGTTATTCGATGGTGCGTGGGTGGGGATGTGTTGCTGATCTGTGCACGTCTGCCTGGGCGACCCGCACAGGCGTGGAGGCGTTCGAGCTGCAGATGGTGGAAAAGGACGGCATGAAGGTGACCAAAGTGAAGGAGTCCTATGTGCTCGGTCTCCCGACGGTGGAGCAGAAGACCGAGTGGATGTTCGGCCTCAAGAACATCATCAAGCACTTCCAGCAGATGGAGTTTGCGGCCGAGAAGAAGAAGGCCGAATCCGAACCCAGACCTGGTGCGTACCCCCCCCCCCCGGAACATTCGCATCACGCACACGCACACGCAGGCGCAGGCGCAGGCACACATACCACACGAGTGCTCGCACGGAGTAGTAATGACACTAACAACAACAACAATTTTCATAACATTACCTTAAACACCGCGTTTGGCCATCGATTCGCGTGCTCTTCTTGGTTCCGCAGACTCGCCGACGGTGACGCCCAGGGTGCTCACGCGCGAGATCTCCGGTAGGAACGGCCTACGCTCCCCCCCCCCCAAACACACATAACGCGGTAAACAGTTTCTAGAGCGCAAACTGCCGCTGCCAGTGGCGTCTTCTGTGCTCAACAAACTGCGCCGAGTATCACAGCGAGTCGTGTTGGACCAAATTGTAGTCTCCCCCATTTTCGCTTCGGGCCTCTTCCTCTCGCGTGGCCTCATCGCAGGTACGTTGCACGCTCCGGTCCCTGTCCCATAGCTAGCATGTGTGCGTGCACGTGCAAGGAGCTGCAGGCTCCAGGTCTTACTCACGTGTCCTTCACCTGACAGGCGAAGACATGCAGACAATATGGACTAAAACCAAAGCCGATTTCACCAAGGTGCTCTATGCGGGCGCAACGATCTGGCCTCCGGCGCAGATGGTCAACTTCTTCTTCATCCCGTTGGCCTACCGAGTTCTTTTCATGAACATGGTGGGCTTCGGTTGGAGCACCTACACCTCGCTCGTGGCTTCCAAAACCTTCCATCACGCGCACCACCACTGCAGCCACGAGCATCAAAGCCATGACGTCAGGCCTCGACCACCGTACGTAATCTCCTTCAGGAACACACTTTGTTGTGCACGTCACACTCTCCACCATTTGGGCGAAGAAGAAGCGAAATCCTCATCGCGGCTGACAGCCATCACTACCACTACACTCGTTGAACAGACTTGCTCCCATCCCAGGCTTCTTCTTCGCGCCGCAACACATGTGGACGCACTCGCGCGTGACCGCGTCCCGCTCTCCCATGCACGTACCGACCTCCAACCCGGTGAGGCAGTGGCACGAGTAGGCCAAGAGTCTCTCCTCCCCCCCCCCTCTCTCTCTTTTCCCACAAGTTGATGTACAGAACACACCCAGTTGGTCGCCTCGCCGCGGCATGTGAATGAAAGAAGAAACACAAAAGAAAATGTTTTCCTACTAGAAGCCCAATCTGGCGCAAAAGTGAATCGAGATTGATGGCGAGCCTCTACAAGGAGCAAGGACAACAGTCAACGTACAAAGATGTGCGATTTGAGGGCTCGCAGGAAGATTGGGACAACCTGATAAACCGATCTACCACTTTTTACGTCGGCAATCTTTCCTTCTACACCACTGAGGAGCAGATTTATGCTCTCTTTTCCAAATGCGGTGAAATCAAGCGCATCATCATGGGGCTTGATCGTGTGTCTAAGACCCCTTGCGGTTTTTGCTTCGTCGAGTACAGCCCCCCCCCCCTTCTCATCTGGTGCCCGGCACAACCGCCGCTAAGATGGTGACACTCTCTAGATACTACGCGCGAGAGGACGCTGAGGCGTGCTTCAAGTGGGTCAATGGCACTCGGCTCGATGACCGCACCATCCGTGTGGACTGGGATATCGGCTTCAAAGAGTCGCGTCAGTACGGCCGCGGCAAGTCAGGCGGGCAGGCAAGTCTAGAACCCTCCCCCCCCCTCCCTATCTTCTGCTCTTCCCGACGACGCACAGGGTTGTCTCACGACGCGGGACAGGTGCGCGATGAGTACCGGACAGACTATGACCCGGGGCGAGGCGGATACGGCAAGCAGACACAAAGAGAGGTATCGCTCTCTCTTGATCACCTAGCCGCGCTCACTTCCCACTTCCCCCGCAGCTCAAATCTTATCGTTTCGCCTGTTGCAGGAGACGCGCCAACTGCAAACGCCGTTCCTGCATGCCACCACGGCCTACGACCCGAACTCGTTGTCCTCTCGGTCGCCGGAGTCAGGCTCTTCATCCTACCGCCACCATCGCGACGACAAGGGTACCTTTTTAAAACTTTTTTCTTTTCCTTCCCCAAGCCCAAGCCCTCTCCAAGCCGACCACAACGCACAATCACGTTGCGCTCTTTCCACGTCGCCCTGATTTGATGTCATCCTGGCGCAATCCACGGCGCACATCAGACCGTGAAGCAGAGCGAGGAACTAAACGGCGGCGGTACGACGACGAGGACCAGCCCAAGGGCCAGCCCCAACCCAAGGTCAGTGCTTTCGTCCTCTCCCCCTGTAGCCTCGTGTTGTTAGGACCCCTCCCCTTTTCACCCCCTGTCATCGTGTTGATTAACGTGGATGATGACGACATTGCAACAGCGAGTGCGTGATGAAGACGACCGTCCTTCCGCCCGAGAGAGATCCTCCACATCGTCTTCTTCGTCCACCACTTCCGCCACTGCCGCTCTTCCCACCGCCTCCGAGCCGCAGGCACCACGCCAACAAGAAGAGGAGGAAGAAGACAGGGAGGAGCGCAACCCTCGATTCCGGGACGAGGATCACTCTGATGAGGACGAGGACGAGGAGAAGGAGAAGGATGCGGCGCGCGAGTAACAGCATCACCACGCCGTTGCTTTGCTTGCCTGAAGCGCATGCTTGGCATTCCAGCGACGTAAACAATAATCTGGGTGTCGACACAGCTAGTTTACCAAAAGAAACCTTTCGCGACCACAAAAAACTCGGGAGGGGGCCCCCTGCTGACGCGTGCGAAGACGCACACACCTACACCTCCTGGAGGCGTGGTCCACCCCCCCCCCCAATTTGTCGTGGAGTACTATGCATAAAACTTTATTCAACTTACGTTCATGCTTCTCTCTCTCTCTCTTTCTTTCTACCCAGACCGTTTAAAAAAAAAAAACACGCGGAAGAGATCTGTCCTACTACTTCTCTATTTCTCGAGAATAATGTATTTGGTTTGGGGCATTGTACAAGAGTGTTGGACCCTCAGCCTGTTGGGTTGGGGGAGAGCTAATGAGAGGGGGAATGAGCTATCACTCCTGCTTCCGATCGGAGAGCAGGTCATAGCGCTTCTTGATGAGGGTGAAGACGAGGCGGCCCTTGTCGTCCTTGGTGGCAAAGAGAGTCACCTTCTTGTTGCCCTTGGCAAGCTCGACGGGGTAGCCCTCGCCTTCACGAGAGCTCAGGTGAATGTTCTCGATCTTAGAAATGTCGTCGCTGATGACGAGGTCCTTGATGTTGACTTTATCCCTCACCAGAGCCGCACGCTTTGGGTAGCCGGTCATGTAGAGGGCACACTGATTGGCGAAGACAACCTCTCCGAACAAGTCCGTCATGACCACCGCCACGGGCAGTGCATCAAGCGCCTTGGCCTTGGCCTTGGAGACGATGCTCTTCTTGCCTGATGCCCGTTCCACTTTGAGGCACACAGTGCCCCCCTGAGCCAGGAGAATGGCTGCTTCCACGTCGTCATCTTCCTTGATCTCGTTGTCCTCTCCGTCCTCCACGAAGGAAACCTGCATAGGCCGGCCAAATGTGCGCTCTAACAAGGTGTTTTCCAAGATGCGCGTGAGCACATCACCAACTCAGTTTTGTGTTTCGTGGCCTTGCCAACGAACCTATCTTATTACTCAGCTCTTTGTAGTTGATGGTGCGCTTGATCAGGAAGATCACAGGTTCGTATCCTTCCACGTAGCACTTGACGGGCATCATGTAGCCGCTTTGAGTTTTCTCCACGTTCCAAAAGTCGGGCACCTCTTCTACGACGGAGTCGCTCTCTAGAGAGTGGGAGAACAGCGAAACAGTCAGCGGCTAGGCTGCACACGTGCACGCACATGAGACGCGTAAGGGAGAAGAATCTTCTCATACCGGGAGCGGTATAGGCCAGATTGCCTGCTTTCTCTTTGCTCTTCTGCACGGTGCGCTTGACCAGCTCTTGGCCTTTTTCTTGAAGTTCGCCGATCAGCTCCCATATCTGGCCCTTCTCCTTCTTTGTCATATCCATGCCCACCTTGGCGAAGAGCTCTTCCTTGCTCATCTCAAGCAGCTTTGCGCCTGTAATCCCCTGAACCACGAACATACGCCCAAATTGGCCGAGCACATTCGACTGCAACCACCTGAGAACGCGCATCAGCTGTCGATCAATAAACATCCTCCCTACACGTGTGAGGTTTCTCACGTACATGGCAACTTCCGGAGGAGACCATGTGCTGGGTTCTCGTTGAGCAAAGTCCTTGAGGAGAGTAACATCTTTCTGGATCGCGATAAAGTGGGAAACTGGGCCCGCCTTCTTGCCTTTCTTGTGGATCGGCAGGATTCTGGAAGGGAAGAGAGGGGGGTAAGGGCAAGCCCACAACAGGTCAAACAAGATTGGAGGATTAAAGCACCTGAAGCGATTCCAGAAAGCTGTGCCATCCCGCCGGTAGTTCAGAATCTCCACGTCGAGGCTTTCGCCGGCCTTAACAGCGTCTCTGATCTTGGCCACAGTAGCCGGGTCTGTGTAGTCTAGAGGATGAATTGCTCGTTAGACGCGCCGGTCCAAAAAAGGAATGTGAACAGAAAAAAGCATATAACTTACTTCCTTGCAGAAACCGACAGTTACGCCCGATAATGTCCTCTTTAGGATAGAGAGTCATACGCTCGAACTGGTCGTTCGCCCACACTGTGAAACAAGGGTTTCGTTAAGACCGAGCTCATGGCTGCCAGCAGCAGCGGCAACAAACGAACCGATAGGGCCATCGGGCAGTGTATTGTCGGTGACTAGAATGGACTCGAAAACGTTGGTCAGGAATGGGTACTCAAATACGATCTGATTTTGGATTTGCTTCATCTGTTTGAGGGAAAGGGGCTTGAACTTCTGGTTGGGCTGTCCCGGGACAGACTTGACACCCAGCAGCTTGCCCTGTCTCTCGAACTCCTCATTGCTGATGCCGTTACCCATTCTGAATGTGCTGGTGTGGTGGGGGTGGTAAGAGCTTCAGGTACTGTGCCAACGCGTGGAGGTGTTGTGAAGAATGTCTGGTAACTGGTGAAAGTCTTTTCTTTGTGGAACTGAAATAGTGTCTGTTGACTTCAACGATGTGGCCTTGCAACGGCGTTGGCGAGGGAGTGAGCGCGGATCCAGCCGCACCTCGGATCCGAGGATCTTCCTTTAGATCCTACAAGAGTGCTCTGATCAATTCCCGGCGGTCTTTAGAGGTAGCCGCGCTACGCCAACGCTGTGAAATCACAAGGTATGGGATTTCGCCAAATTTAGCCCTTCAGTGCACGGCAACAGAGTGATCACACTCAGTTTCGGATCCGGCGTTGCTAAAAGTGTCCACGTTCTTCCCGGATCCGGATGTGCCGAGGAGTCAAACAACAAGTAAGTTGGTTGTCCTCAGTTTTAATTTGTACTTGTAGTTGTTGCCTGTTTATTCCAAAATAACAAAGTCACTTGAACACCAGCACAGCCGCCAAACGACACTGAACCCATAGCCACTTACGTCGACTCCAGGTCTGAAAGGAAACATGGCCGACAAGGGCGCCGAGTGGAAGTTTGTTAACGTATTGGACCCTGGTGCTTCATGTCATGCTTCGCCACGCCTAACTCGTGTGCGTGCATGCGTGAGCAGTTGCTGTGTCGGGACAGCCGGATGCTATGCGGACTCATCGACTATGCCCGCCTGTCGGAGGCTCCCGTTGACGACATTGCGACAGCCCTCGCCTATCTGGCTGCTGCCTGTGGGCAGGGTCGTACCCTCTGCGCCACCGCCATTCGCACTGGGTTCCTCCATTGTATGTCGCACACTCTCTTTTGCTTTTTTCCTTTCTGCATGTTTCAACTACCTGTAGGAGTTGGTAATACGACACCTAAAACGGCGGTTGGTTTTTGGGTTGCCATCGCAGACCCAAGAGAAAATCTCCTGCGCGGAACGAGCTTCCACGTTACCGTCCTGAGCGAGTACACGCGGTGCTGGGGAAGCAAGTATCTGAGCAGTGTGCTGGCCAAGCCCATCGCTTCTCTTCTCAAGCCCAAGACCGAAGTGGAGGTGAGTGGCGAATGCTCCTTCGGCCAAAAACGGAAAACACACAAGTTTTACCGCTGACCATGTACCAGATCGACAGCAGAAAAACCCTGCCCGCAGATATGCGGCGCAACACCGTGGCGCTTGTAGCTCACGTCGACAAAATCATCGGCAACATCATCACCACCAAGATACCGCCGTGCGTGCTTCCCCTGAGTCCGTTTCTGTTGTTCCGTTCTTACGCGCCTTACGCCTCCCCTCTCCCTCTTCTTCCCCTCAATACGCAGTCAAATCAAGGATGTACTCCTGCTTCTCCACACGACATCTGCCGAAGAGAACAGCCCTCCCTTGAGCACTTTCCTCATCATCTCTACCCTGCTTTTCTTGCGGTACAGCTGCGCTCCCCCCCCCCTCTCTTCTCTTTTCTCTTAACCCGCACCACCTCTGGTTTGCGCTTTTTGCTGACCCCTTGCCTCTCTGGCTACACAGCTTCATTTGCCCCGCCCTCGTCAGCCCGGAGCTCTACAACGTGACCAAGGAAAGGCACGTCGGGTCAGCGGGACGACGGAAGCTCATTCTAGTGGCCAAAATTCTACAAAATATCGCAAACGAGGTACTACCCAACCTGGCCAAGCAGATTCTGGTTGCAGCTCAACCTGAGTCTCTCTGGCGGGGCAGATCGATCCATTCGAGCACGACGAAAGCATGCTGGTTCTGAGTGACTGCATCAAAGATAGCATCTCTTCCCTTCGTGAGTGGACCCACTCCATATTCGTGCGTCTCCCCCCCTCCGGTCACCAGCGGGTGCCGTGTTTACTGACAGCGGGAGAGCCGAAATGTGTGTGGGTGTCTCTTCATTCACCCATGTGTGGTTCGTGTCGTGTCGGTGTACAACGCAGGCGGGCAAGAGCAACAACCCGAGCAGCAACAGCAAGGCAGAGATCAAGAAGTTCAAATTCGACAAGTTGCTTCCCTACCGAGCCCGTTTGTGCAGGTTTGCCTTCCCTCCCTCTTCGCTCTTCCAAGGTGGGATTGATTCGACCCTTGATGTTGTGTGGTTTGTGTGGCAGCTTTGTGCAAGACAACGAAGATGGGCTGAGCAAGCTGTTCAAGGACAAGATAGCCAAGGAAGCGGGCGAGGAGGAGCGAGACTACTTGCAAATTGCACACTACAGGCTGGCTGACGCTCTCGACGAGCGAAGGCGTGAGATAGGAGCCGACCCGGCACTTGCGCAGAGCTTTGACAAAGTATGGGAGCGGGTCGAACGGCGCACCAACCGGCTGCACAAGCTCGGAGCTGCCCGCAGTTCTGGGCCGTCGTCCGTGAGCAACAACAACATCAGCATGACCGACTCATCGGGATCCTTCACCTGCTCGTCAGGTGACTATGCGCGAACCAAAGCGGGCACCAGCACCACGGCCCCCATCTCGCTGCTGGTGTCCACTAGCTCCACAACGGACATCACAGACGACGACACGGCTGCTGATACGGATGATGACGACTCCTTCATCATCACCGACGATTCGTGCCTCAGCGAAAGATCAAGCTCGTCCAAGTCCAAGGGCAGCATCTCGCCCACTCGGCGCTCGGTCCACGGCGGTCCTGTGGCTCCCCCGTCTCCGCGCTCCCGCAGCAAGAGCGTCGGCGATGCGACAAGCACTGGGGCGAGTATCCTCGCGCGTGACTTGACCTCTTCTTCCACATCCACCGCCACTACCGCCGCTGGGGATCTGCATGGCCCCAAGCTGGTGTTCAAAGTGTGGCGTAACAACAAGCGCAAGATCTTCACCGTCCCCGCCAAGGGTGTCTCCTACGTCAAGTTCATTCTCTTCCTCTATAAGAAGCTAGAGATCGACAGCAGCCAGCCCCTACGCCTCTGTCACCGCACGGTCTCATCCGCAGGCGGCGAGGTCAAGGCACCCATCACGGACGATGCCTCCTTCTGTGCCTTCATCGCGCAACAGGGCACCGTCCGTGATTGCACCACGACCTACACGCTTTGGGTTGATTAGACTCTCTCCCTGACGAGGCCTTTCTCTCTCTCTCTCTCTCTCCTCTAAGCGTTGTCTCCGTCTCTCGGCTTGTATGTAGATTAGAGCTCCTCTCCTCTCGCGAAAAATATATCTATATTATTTTTTGACTGCACTTGACTGTCCGGGACAGAGTCCGTCGGACTCAGTCGTCGACCTTGCGCGCACGGACAGAAGAGCCTCGCCGCCTGTTGTTGGCGGGCGATGCAGGTCCTGGAGAGGATATGCACGGGGAAGTGGGAGGAGAAGTGGGCGAGTTGGCTGTAAAGGTGGAGTCAAGGGACACGCGTAGAGTTGTAGCAAGTTGCTGCTCCGCAGCCTCCAGCAGCTCTTCCCGCTTGCGCTTTTCCCGCTTGAGCTCGGTCTCAAGAGCTGCAAAGGCGGCCTCTCGCTCCCGGAGCTGACCCTCCACTATGGCAAGTCGCTTTTGCAGTACAACCTTGGCACCTCTCTCTTTCTGCAGTTCTTTGTCTCTATCTTGCAGCTGTCGCGTGAGCTCCTCTATCCTTTCACCAAGGCTCGTGGCGTTGTCGTCGTCCGTCATGGTGGCAAAAATAAAATAAAATAAAATCAAAATCAAAAAAGTAAACAAAGAGGTCTGGCCAACTGAAATGGAACAGACCGCAGGAGACGGGCTCACGAGCGCCTGGGGCGAACTGCTCGGAACGGGAACAGATCTTGTTTTGGTGCGCCAGGGAAAGCAGCTTGGCCACCTGTCGGCAAGACAGGCCCTCGCCGGAAAGGAGTTAGTTGGTCTCTACTTCTCCGCGCACTGGTGCTGCCATGCTCCTCCACTACCATTGCCACCGGGCGCTCTTCTCTCACCTGCAGGTGTTGGGGCGGCATTGGGGGGGGGCGAATTCAGGTGTCCGCCGTGTCGAGGCTTCACGCCAGTGCTGGCGGAGACCTACCGAGAACTGGAAGCAGCAGGCCAAGGGTTCCAAGTTATTTTTGTCAGTTCTGACCGTGATGCCGACGCCATGTGGGCCTATATGCGCGACGCCGCCATGCCTTGGCCGGCGATCCCCTTTGATGACGTGAGGTACCGGTTGGCCCAAGGCATGGCGGCGGCACCAACGGCCAGTGGGAAACGCCGAAAGCTTACCCTCCACGCGTGGCTGTCGGTGGGCGCTGTCTTGGTGGCTTCTTTGCTTTCCCGCACCCCTCCCCTCCCAACCTTCTCCTCTCCTCCAGGAGGACTGCCCTAAAGGCTAAATTTCAAGTGTGGTCCATCCCCACGCTCGTTATTCTCAACGCCCGGGGCGAGATCGTCACAAAAGACGGCCGTACGGCTATCCTCCAGTCCGGTCCGTCCGCCTACGCGCAAGGGTACAGCCATCATCCTCTTGGAGCTCCTGCTCCTACTTTCTTCTTTATTCCTCAAGTCCTCTCCCCCCCCCTTCTCCTTACACCATCCCCCATTCATCTCTTCCATTTGGGGGGGGGGTTGCGGGTGATTGCTTTTCAGGTTCGCGCAAGTTACGGGCAGCAGCGCTGGTGGTGGGCTTCCCATTCCCTTTCTCGTGTCGGCGGTGCTCTCCCTGGGCGTCCTGGCCTTGTTCCTCCTTTCCTCTTTCTCTTAATGCCGATTCTATTGTTTACGTTCGTTGTGAGGGGGACGGACGGACTCCTCATTCGGCGAGCGAGTAGTAATAAGCCGCCAGGCTCTTCTCTATCCGCGCAAAGTCGGGCCGCTGGGCGGGGTCAGGCGCCCAACAGGCCACCATCAGCGCCCGCAATTCCTGCGTGTGTGTGTGTGTGTGTGTGAGGGGTGTTGAGGGGCGGGACGCATCAGTGCAAAAGCTAGATTGCTTGCACCAGACAGCGCTACATCAATGGGGAGGAAGGGATTGATAAAACAATATATATATATATAAAAATTTATAAATAAAAGGAGAAGAAAAATCACCTTGGGGCACGTATCCGGGATGGTGGGCCGCTTGCCGGCAATAACGACCGTGGCGATGTCGAATGGCGACGTCTCGTCGGGGTAGACCACAGCCTTGCGGGCCACGAGCTCCCAAAGCAAAATTCCGAAGCTGTGGTGGTGATGGTGGTGATGGTGATGGTGACGGTGATGGTGATGGCGGTGAGTTAGGAGTTAGGACCTTCATCATCACCATCACACCAATGTCCTCCTCATTCTCTTTAAAGAAAGGAGTAGTGCCTCTCCGCCCCAAACTTCTTCGCAATGACAACAACAACAAGAAGACCTTTTTGTTGTTGCTGTCTTCTTTTCATTCACGAGTCCTCTAATAAGAAGAAGAAGAAGAAGAAGGCGTACCTGTAGGCGTCGCTCTTCTCCGAGAATTTGCGCTCCATGAGGGCCTCTGGTCGCTCACGAGCAGTCAGTGTTCCGCCCCAAATCACCGTAATCATCACCACCACCACCACCGTCTCATCGTCATCGTTAACCCCTCCCCCCCCGGTATCGATTTCTCGGTCAATCTTATAGAGACACCCACCGCCACCAAAGGACACGCATCGGGGGAGGGGAGGCAGGCAGGCAGGCAGGCAGGCAGGCAGGCAGGCAGGCAGGCAGGCAGG
>NAVB01002931.1:0-11245 GCA_002179805.1 Acanthamoeba lenticulata | reverse complement strand
TCGCCACCAACGTTTCTGTTCTCCGCGTCCCGCTCCACTGCTACCACGGCCACCTCACCTACTCGGTCCTCGACACCACCGAACCTACTGGCGTACGTCTCTTATGCAGCTTCAAATGTTTTGCTCAAAATATTTTATTTTATTTTATTTTATTTTTGTTAAAATTCTAATTTTTTTGTGTTGGATTTTGTGCAGACGACGACGCAGGTGATCGACTTCGACGTGCTGGGCGTGAATGAGATCCGGACGCGGACTATCAACTTGACCAACGCTAATCCGGTCAAGGTCGACATCAACCGGATGGAGACCGACGTGACGGGCCTCGTCATTAAGCTTGACAGCGTGTGGAACGCTCACGGCTATGCCACGTCCGGCCGCCTCCTGGAAGCCAACAAGCAAAAGTCTGCGGCCACCGCCGACAACCGCAAGTGCGTTTCTCATGTCACTCCTATATTTTAAGTCGTGTCATATTTTGGCGTTCTCGTACTTTGTAGCTGACCCTTTGTGAATTTAGCGATAATTCTCCGTTCCTCGTGCTTGAGCCCGGGAACAGTGCCATCTTCACCGTCGAGCTCTCCAGTTCCATGTACATTTCTTTCTTTATTTTCTTTTACATTATTCAAGAATATTTTATTTTGATTTTCAAAACTAGATTACTCAAATAACGTGGGTTGGCAGGGAGGAACAACGCGAGGGCTCGATAACGTTTCATACGACGTTTGAGGAACTGCGGATGGTGGTGCGATACCACGCCATCAAGGGCAGCCTCACGATCACGCCCTCGATCATTCAGTTTGACGCGGCCGCGTTTCCGGGCCTTCTGCTCAACCGGACCATTACGGCCAAGTCGACCTACAGTCGACCCATCCACATCTCGTCCATCACGTCCTCTGACGCGCGCCTCGTCCCGATGCTGACCAACACCACGCTCGAGCCCAACCAGCGCTCCGAGATCGGGTACGTCTCCAGTCCAGACTTTGCCCTATACGGCCTCAGCTCACAACAACGATGTCGGCAAAAACGTCGACGACGGCAGGCTTGTGGTGTTTGATGCGTCAAAGGGGCCGCTGGAGGACAACTATCTGGCGGAGCCCTCGCTCGTGGCCCAGTCCGCCCTCTCGCGGCCGGGCGAGCCCCTCACCCGCCGCGACCTGCAGGCTCTCCAACGGGTCCGCTTTCCCCTTTGACCCAACACGCGCACGAGCCCAACCGGTGCATTGGCTCACACGGTGGTTGGCTGAGCGCAGAGGGTCAATGCGTGGCGGCGGATCGAGGAAGAGGGCGACGCCGAGATCCGAGGCACGCTCACGGTTAACACCGACGTGGTGATGGGCTACACGCTGGCCGTGCGCGCCTCGCTGGTCCTGCCCGTCGTGCCTCAAGTCAGCTCGCTGGACTTTATGCTCACCCAAGTGGGCTCGCGCGTGGCCAAGTCCGTGCCGGTCCACAACCCGTCGGACCAGATCGTCAGCGTGCAGCTCGTGCCCTTCACGCCCGAGGACGACGCGGACCCGCTGCTGCCCTGGTCCCCGGGCGCTTCGTCCTTCTACCTTCCCCCGGAGGCCCTCGTACTCCACGTCCTCGCGCCCCGCTCGACGGTGCGTTATTTGACCTCCTCACGGGCTCTGGCCTGATTAGGGCTCACACACCATGGCTGGATGCGCAGGCGGAACTGGGCCCGGTCTTCTTTGCTCCCAACTCGCTGGAGCGGGTGAACGCGACCTTGTACATAAAAAACAACCTCACCATCGTCGACTCGGTCATCCTCACCGGCGAGGGCGGCTCCGGCCAGCTCCTCTTTGAGGTCCGTTTCCTCTATTTCTCTCCGTCCTCCTCCTCCTCTTGTGTCTTGTCTTGCTCATCGTTGACCTTATCAACGAACAGGAGGCGGGAGACCAGGTGGGCGAGCTCTTGTTCCCCATCGAGCGGACGCACCTCCTGCACTGCACCTCCAACGGTTCGCACGCCCGCTCCCATGTCCCATCGCCAATGCATAACTCGCATTTTTCAGTTGATTTAACGCTCTATAACACCAACCGACAACCAAACAGATCCTGGACAGTCCAAGAAGGAGGTGGTGCTGAAGAAGGTGTTCCGTGCGGTGAACAAGGGCAACCTCCCTGTCGATGTCCGCTCGCTGGCCATCAACGGCCGTAAGTGGTACGTCATGAATCAATTAAGTATTTATTTAAATAATTATTCGACAATTTTGGAAATTAATTGATGATTTCTGGTGGCAGTGAGGGGCATGGGTTTGCCGTGGAGGGCTGCGAAGCCTTCGTGCTCGGGCCCGGCGAAGTGCGGGACGTGCAGATCGCGTTCCGGCCGGACTTCTCGTCATCGATGGTCAAGCGCGATCTCGTGGTCTCCACCTCGCAAGGCACGCACTCGTTCCCGCTCGTCGCGACCCTGCCCTACGACCTCCTGCCGCTCTGCGTCGACTCCCAGCCTCAGAGTACGCCTTCCATCATCATCTTCTTCATCTTCACTATCTTCGTCATCATCCTGATGATGGGTTGCTCGCAGGCGACTTGGAGGAGACGGTCAAGAACACGGTCAAAGGCTTCATGCTGCTCGTCTTTGCGATGATGACGCTCGTGCTGGCCAAGGAATACTTCCCGCGCGCCTCGTCGTCCTCGTCCTCGTCCGCCTCCAAGCGGCGCAGCGGCTCCTCGAGGAAGACTGCAAAGTCGTCGTCGTCAACGGCCAAGACGGACAAGAAGGCCAAGTGCAGCGATGTCGAGCCGGACGCCGGCCAGAAGGACCCGGCCAAGGAGCACGCCATCACGACCATCGAGCTCAGTGCGACTATCGCGCAGCAGCCTCAGCAGCCTCAACAAACACTCGTGCAGCGCGGGGGAGGCGGCAAGAAGCAGTTGCCGACGCCGTCGGCCATGGGCGAATCCGAGTTCGAGCGGTTGCTCGAGATCGAGCTTGCCCACCACCGCCAGAACGAGAAGGACGCCCAGGCCGCTGCCGCCGCCGCCGCCGCTGCTGCCGCTGCTGCTGCTGCGGCTGCCGCCAATGCCACGCCGGTCGCGATCGTCAATAACGGCGCCCTCTCTCAGCCTCCCACGGGAGCCGACAACGCCCAGCGTGACCGCGATGTCCCTGCCGCCAGTCCTGCCCCGACGCCAGCCGCCGCCGTCACTGCCCCGCCTGCGCCTGCCGCCACCAGTGCTGGTGGTACTAGCAACGGTGCCAGCGGCGCGGCGCCCAAGGCCGGCAAGACCGGTGATCACCGGCACTCGTGGCACGTGAGCAAGGACAAGGGCCTCTCGGGTGGCTCTACCTCCGCGACAGCTGCTTCTGCTGCTGCTGCGCCTCCCGCCGGCGCCGAAGGCGGTGGCGGCGATGCCAGCGCCGCCAACGGCAATGGGCCACAGCAGCAGCAGCAGCAACAGCGAGGAGGGCGTAAGCGGAGCGGGTCGTACCCGACGACGCCCGAAGCCGCTGCTACTGCCGCACCGGCGACCGCGACCGGCCCGACAACAACAACAACAGCAACAACGACCAACACCAGCGCCAAGCCGTCAACGCTCCAGACGGCCGCGCCCACTTCGACTACCAGGTCGGACGCACGGACGCCGGCCGCCACGCCGACCCCGACCTCGACCGCCGTCCGCGAGGCGCCCTTGGCCGGCGATCACCGCAAGGGAGGGCAGCGGCCGACGCCGACACCGACCCCGTCCGCGACGGCGCCGGCCTCCCCGACCGCCCGGCGCTCCGCCTCGCTGGCCTCCCTCCCGCCGCTCCTTCCGATGAGCGAGACCACCACGTCCGCCCCCGCTCCGGCGGCAGCCAAGGATGCGTCCACGGCGCCCAACGCCAACACCGCTGGCAGCGCGGCATCTAGCGCCGGCAGTACGAACGGCAACCTGAGGCGCAGCCGCAGCAGCGGCCCCGACGGAGCCGAGCGGCAGAAGGCGGCTGGGAGCAGCGCCGACAGGAGGGACCGCGGCAGCAAGCAGCCAGCCTCGCGCGCACCTGGCGGAGGCAAGAAGGAGAAGGACAGCTCGAGTGCCGCGACCGGCGCCAACGCCGCTAACAAAGATAAGGACGAGAAGGAGGAGAAGGACAGCAGCAACGCCGTGGCCAGGGAGAGGATCAAGGACGAGCGTGCAAGAAACGCGCCGAGGGAAGGCGCTGGCGACCGGTCGGCCCGCAGCCGCGAGGACAAGGACGCGGCTCGCGAGACCCGGCGCGAGAAGGAGCGCAACCGCCGCGAGAAGCGCGAACGCGAGGAGCGTGAGCGCAAAGACAAGCAGTCAGCCGCCGCTGGCGTCGCCCCTAGCGTGTCCGCTGGCTCTGGCGCCGCCACCGTGCCTCAGGGCGGCTCGTCTGCGTCGGCCGCGGCGGCAGCAGCAGCGACGGCAGCTGCAGCGGCGACGGCCCGGCGTAAGCAGTTGCAGCAGCAGCATGTGCTCATGATCGAGGCCGAGCGCGAGAACCAGCGGCGCGAGCGTGAGCGCGACCGGCGCAAGTACGCGGCGGACGAGGCCGAGCGCCTCGCGCTGGAGCGTCAGAAGGAGCGCGAGCGCGAGCAGCTCCTGGCCCAGAACCGCGCTAGGGCCGAGGCTCGCAAGAAGGCCGCTGCCGCCGCCGCAGCTGCCGCCAAACCGGAGCAGTCGCCGCCGACATTGGCCGACGACGAGGCGGCGATGGGCGACTGGGTCATGCTCACCAACGGCAAGTCAACTGCGCAGGCGCCAGGCGGTGGCGACCTCCTCGGCAAGGGCCAGCAGCGCAGCCTCTCGGTGGACAGCTACGACGGGGCCGTCAGCCCGCAGCACCGCCGCAAGTCGCTCGACGACGATGACGACGTCGTGGTGGTGCCGCGCAAGGACCGCGCCAGCAGCGCCACGGCGGGCGCGCCCGGGCAGCGACCGCCTCCTCCGGGCGTCATCGGCAGCCGTAAGGGCCTGACGGCCTCCATGCCGGCCTCGGTCAGCAGCGACCACGTCCCGCAGCACGCCGGGCCCACGACGTTAACGTCGCTGCTGACGTCGTCCGCCCCCGCCGTCCCCGCCCTCCTCTCGTCGGCCCGGCACGCCGCCAATCTCTGGGGGCCTGCCGACGACGGCGCCGGCAACGGCGAGCTTCTCACCGGGCCGGACGATGATAACGACAACAGCGGCGACGACCCGCTCCAGCGCCTGCTGAAGCACCACCCGCACCTCAACCCGCACCACCACGACAGCGGCGCGTCCCTGTTTGCCGCCTTTGGCCCGTTTAGTGGCGCTGGCGCTGGCGGCGCTGACTTTTACGGCCAGCATCGTCTCCATTCTGGTGGCGCCGGCGACGGCGCAGCCACGCTGTGGGGCGACAGCGGCGATCATGCATCGGCGTCAGCGTCGGCCGCCTCGATCTTCGCGCCGCAGGCGGGGCCCTTTGCCGCCTTTGGCCCGGCGTCCTGGCCTCACGCCTTCCACCAGGCGCAGCCGGCGCCCATGACCTCTACGTCGTCGCTGTTCTCACTGCCGACGCCATTGGCCCCGCTCTCGTCCTCGCCGCCGCCGTCCGTGTCGTCGGTGGAACTCGGTGGCGGTGGACCGGGCATGGGCGCGAGGCCGCTGCGGGCGCCGCCCGGGCTGGGCTCGCCGCCGATCGCCATTCGCGGCCGTCTGCGCTCGCTCTATCGCGACGATGGTCTCGATGGCGGCTTTGAGCTCACCGGCGACGCCAGCCGTGAGCACAGCCGTGACGGTGACGACAGCGATGGTTTTGTCGACGGCGACAACGTCGACGAGTACGACGAGGACGACCAGCACCTTCATCATCACCATCATCACCGGCACTACAATACCGATGGCATCGTTGAGGACGAGGGCGAGATGCTGGCGAGCACGTCGCCCTCGGCCTATGACCCGTTCTCGTCGCCGTCGGCTTCGTTCTTCTCTTCGGTGGGCATGAGCGGCTCGCCCTCTTCGTCTTCGTTCTTTTCGGCCTTTGGCTCGGCCGCCGCAGCCGCGTCGGCAGCGGCCTCGCCCGCGCTGGAGCCCGACGCGGCGCCCTCCTACGACCTCTTCGCGTCGCACCCGCTCGGCTTTGGGCGCCCGCCCCGCGCCGCCGTGCCTGCGGCCGCCGACTTGGACGTCGCGCTCAACCCGTCCGCGGCGCAGCACCACCAGCGCCGCCAGCAGCATCAACAACAGCAGATGCATCGCAAGGAGTCCTACGATTCCTACTTTGCGGCCTTTGACGTGCCGCTCGCGGCGCCGCATCATCACCTCCCGCCGCACCATCATCACCACCACATGAACGGCGGCTTTGATGGTGTCAGTGGCGTCGACGACGAGCTAACGCCGCGTGCCGGCTTTGGCGGCGCGTCGTCCCCCTCGCGGTCGTCGTCTCCCTCGGCCGACTCGCTGTCGTTCGACCTCATCGACGACAGGGGCTGTTCTCCTGGGCCGTTCTACTCGACTGACCTCAACAACAACGAAGAAGAAGATGACGAGGACAATGACGATGAGGCGATCGATCAGATCACCTTCTCGTAAAGGACACAGCAACACCCTGTCCTCCTGCAGTCCACCGTCCCGGCCGTTTACGTTTGTTATTGGCTTCTTTTTGTCGATTTTGTGAATAAATCCAATTAACACTTTTTGTTTGAATTTTTATTTTTATTTTTACTGTTGTCATTTTTCACCTTTGGCTCATCATCAGCCTCTTGGGTCTAGAAGAGGAGCGAGAGGTACGGCTTCATGGTCGCCTGTGGCAAAAAAAGGGAGGGCAAGGTGGTAAGGCTATGGACCAACAGTCCTTTTCGGAGGAGAAGCAGGTCACATACCGCATCGCTGCCGCTGGGCTGGCCGCCTCCGCCACCACCGTTGTTGTTGGAGGTCGTGCACAGAGGCCAGTCGGGGATGACCTCGCACTGAGCCTTCCAGGCCTCACAACCATCCATCCACATGGACTACAACACCAACATGATTGGTTAGCAAAGCTGGTCATGTCTACAATAAACTTGGTAATGGGACGTGCGTACAATACAGATGTCGCTGTACACTTGCAGAACGTCACAGTGCAAGAGCGCGCGCTGTGGCGAGCCCAACGAAAGGTTAGGCCCCTGTGAACTCGGATTGGCTGTTGCTCGAAAGGTTCCAGAAACGTACTGTCTGAAGGGGGCACTGGTGGCACGGAGTCATGTCCATCTCGCCACAAAGCTTTTCCACCAAGTCGGAAAGTCCCGTCGTGTTGGGCCAGGAGGCCAGAATCTACGACCAAGTCCAAAGGGTCAGGTGTCGCAAAGATTAACCGGTAGACCCATAGGCAAACAAACCGGAGTGTTGCACTGCTCCACCACGGAGCCGGAAGCGCACATGCTGTTGTAGTCCTTGCACGGAGACATACCGGGCATGTCCACGCAGAGGTCTGTCGTTCAAGTAGCAAATTGTCCGATAGATTAGAACAATCAATCGACCGAGTCTACATAGATTTCGAGCAGTGGCGCGTACCCTTGAGGATAGAGAACTCCTGACAGTAGGGGCTGCTGGTGATAGCTTTGGAAGAGTTGCTCGAAGTACAGATGCGCTGAAGCGTGCAGCCTCGCATGTAGTCCATCATGTTGCAGTTGTCGGTGATGGCCTTCTGGACTTGGTCGGAGGGCATGGTGTAGTTGGTGCACGAAGCGTCGGTCGGCGTGTCAATGCAGTCAGCGTTGGCCAGCGCGACGAGAAGAGCAACAGAGGCCAACAGGCAAAGCAGGAGTGAACTCTTCATCGGGGTGGTAAGGTGGTGTGTTGATGAAGGATATGCGCTGGGAAGTGAGCCACGACATTTATACCCGCCCATGTGCCTGTACCACAAGTCACAACCCCGGTTGCGCGACGTCGTTTCGGCAACGATCATGAGCTTCTATCTCTGTGGAGGAATTAACTCCGTGGCCGCCAGCCACTCAGGAAGGCCGATGGTCAGCTTTCAGCTTTGTTTCTAGTCTCTGTCGAGCGGCTGTCTTCGTCTTTGTTGGTGTCATAGGGAGCACCTCACAAATCACAACGCAGGAGAAATAAAGAAAGTGATTTTTATGTATATAAATGTATTTCAAGAATTTGTTCTAGCACAACAAGCCAGAGCCTCACTTGGGGTAAGCCCGCGTGGAGCCTGATGGCCTGATGCATCAGGTGAGTGCCGCTCGTTGAGAGTTGAAGCAACTTGCTGAACCATTCGTGCTCTGGTCATCGACCGCTCAGGACCATCCAGCTGCATTTTCGGGGGCCGACACACGCTGTCGCGCTTGACTGTACCTGACGGGCCAGCCTCGTTCTCCTGAGCGCAGAGCCTGCCAGTCATACACCCAGACACACGACCTGGCGGGAGCGCTGGCACAGCAATTTTCCCACCAGAGCATAAATCTCTGTCGGCGTGTTCTTGAGCAGAAGGGGAGGAGAAGACCACAAACATGCTGCCCATGAGGAGGAGACCTGTCCGCACCAAGATTAGCCAGAAGCGAGTAGAGGACAAGGTGGTGGACGAAATCTGCCTGCTCGATTCGGACGAGGAGCAGCAGGCGGCGAACGACAGCGAAGATTCGGGCTCAAGCCTGGAAGATGACGATGAGCCCGAGATGGTGGACCTGGCCGAAGTCACTGACTATCGCAATTACTACAAACGCTGCTACTACAAGCAATACGCCTACCAGGTGGGCAGCCACGTACGGCTGCGCTCAGAGGACCCTAATCCAGACGCGTTTGGCATCATCGAAAGCATTTTCAAGTACCACGTAGATGACGAGGGGCGAGAGATCACCACACCCGTCGTCAAAGAGGAGGGTAAAAAGGCCCAACAGAGGACGGAGAGCTCCGTCGCCATTCGTTGGTTCTACACTCTGGATGAGTTGAAGCAGAAGGGTTTGATGTACGTACTGTTGTGCGTGTGCTCTACTTCTTCTATGGACCCTCACCACGCGGGAGCGCAGCAGCACCATCAGCCCAGAGTTTGCCACGGCGGCCAAGATGCCTGAGGAGCTCTACTTGTCCTTCCTGCACGACAACGTCCCCGTCGGCGCCATCAAACGTCCCATCCACGTCCACTACTGCCCTGCTGTCACCGACCCCTACACGGCACGTGATCCCCTCTTCAAGTGACGATCTAGCAACAATCAACTGACGCGCATGTTCAGGTGGTGAAGGACCTCAACAAGGACAACTTCATCTGCCGCTACATCTTCGACGACAAGCAAATGGGCCACATCCACAACTACACCAATCCCGCCTGGTCCCCCACCCGTCGTCGCGAGGCACAAGAGCTCTACGAGAAGCTGCTGAAGGAGGGCGTGGAGTTCCCCAACGCCTCTGTTGTTCCCGTGACCGGGTCCAATGGCTCCTCGAGGAAGGGCCCGCGCCAAAGGACCAAGGCTGCGGCGACGACGGTCTTTGCGGGCGAGATCAAGCAGGAGGACGGCGTCGGCCAGAAGTCGCCGGCGCGTAGGAAGGACGACAGCGATGACGAGGATGATGAGGACGGCGACTACGTGGAAGACGGCCCACGCGGCACGGTCGTCCTCCCAGACAGCGACACCCCGCTTGACGACGAGGAAGACGGCGGTAGTGGTGGTGGTGACGACGACGACGAGAGCAGCGAGCCCGATCGGAACGAAGATATGGAGGACGGCGAAGACGAGGACGGCGAAACAGGCCATCCGGCACATGGTGCAAAAAAGAAGGCTTCGCCAAAGCGGAAGAAGCCGAGCAGGCCCGAGGCTGCTGGCCGTCGAACGAAAAAGAAGAAGCGAACAAACGAAAGCGATGGCGGCAAGACCTCCTCAACATCGCGGTCCATCGCACGACGTGGATCTTCGTCCTCTTCGTCGTCGTCCTCGTCGTCCTCTACTAGAACGGCTTCATTGTCCTCCTCGGCTGGTGCGTCGTCGTTATCATCGTCTTCGTCCCCGACGCTGTCGTCGTCGTCGCCCAAGATCGCCGCGAGACAACAGAGGCTGGTGAACGCAGCCAAAGTCGGCGAGAAGCAACTCCACGACGACGCGGAGCGCGCCCGCGCCGAAGAGCAACAGCGCAAGCAGCTCAACAAGGTTCGTGATACCAACACCCCCACACAGAGTTCAGGACTCTGATGCCGGAGCCATTATCGCCACAACCAGAGGAAGCAACAGCAACTTGCCGAAGAGCTCAAGAAGGTCAAGTTCAGGAAGAGCCTCGTCATCGATACGCCCTCTAGCCTCCCCAGCGGCGCCGGTTCGTTTCCTTTCACTTATTAAATGTTAAATTTTACTCAAAATACTCTCTATTTTCGAAATAATATTCATTTTTCTGCTTTGTTACAGACGTCCCGCAGCCGCCTCCGCGCCTCAGGCGGTTCACCCCGGACGAGGCCACGATCGCGCTCGGCGACGACTACGTGCCTTTGGAATCGGCCGACGCCGAGCACGCCGCCGCCGGTGGGACCAGCTGGGGCAGCAGGCCCGACGCCGTCGATACCAGCACGACGCACACAAGCAACGCCGCCGGAAACACCACGACTGCCGCGTCGAGTGCTTGGGGAAGCACCAGTCCGAGCAGCAAGGCCACCGAGGGCGGCACTTCCTCGGCTGGGACCAGCTGGGGCAGCAAGCCCAGCACGACCGCTGCCGCATCGAGCGCCTGGGGGTCCACGACCACCAGCTCGACGAGCAGTAGAGCTACCGAGAGCGGCACTTCCACCACTAGTGGGACCAGCTGGGGCAACAAGCCCGATGCCGCCGCTACGAGCACCGGCCACACAAGCACTGCCACCGAGAACACCACGAGTGCCGCGCCGAGTGCCTGGGGGTCCGCCAACTCGAGCGGCACTTCCACCACTGGCAGGACCAGCTGGGGCAGCAAGCCCGTCGCCGCCGATACCACCACGGCGCACACCGAGAACACCACGAGTGCCGCGTCAAGTGCTTGGGGAAGCGCCAGAGCCACCGACGGCGGCACTTCCCCCGCTGGGGCTAGCTGGGGCACGGGCAAGAGCGTCAAGGACACCGAGGGCAGCACTTGGGGCACGGGCAGCAGAGCCACCGAGGGTGGGACCAGCTGGGGCAGCAAGTCCGGCGCTGCCGATGCCAGCACGACCGCTGCCGCGCCAGGTGCCTGGGGGTCCACCACCACCACCAGTTCGACGAGCAGCAGGGCCACCGAGGGCGGCACTTGGGGCACGGGCAGCAGAGCCGCCGAGGGCGGCACTTCCTCCGCTGGTGGGACCAGCTGGGGCACGAGCAAGAGCCGCGGAGACACCAGCAGCAGTGGAGGAGGAGGAGGAGGAG
>NAVB01002929.1:0-22731 GCA_002179805.1 Acanthamoeba lenticulata | reverse complement strand
TTTTTTTTTTTGCTGATTGTTGCCGGAGGTTGACCGCAATTAAACAGATCATACGGCGCGTGCTCGGGCAAAATGAGGGTGCCGAGGCCCTGCGGACGGTAGGTGAGCTCCTCCGTGAACCTTTCTTCCACCGAGTGCAGCTGCGCCACCACTCCTCTAAGAAGGTGCGTGCACCCCCCCCCCCCAAGCGTGCTCCGTTGTGTGACCGCCGAACTGAACGGATCCGGCATGGGTGGACACGTCAGACGCGGATCGATACCAAAGGAATCGACCTCCTCCGGGCAGCGCAGCGGGCCTCCATTGTCGGCAAGGTGCGACCCAGCGCCAAAGAGCGAAGCAGCTGGCCGTAAAGCTCACGTGGCCGGGGACTCTTGTGTGGGGCTGTCGTGCAGGACGATGTCCTCACCCGAGAAGACGAGATCGAGCTCAGCCGCTCGCTTCGGCGGTCGATACGCGGTGAGCGGCGGCGCAAGAGCGGGACATCATCGCCACGCTCTCTGTCTAACTCGGCGGCCGGCACGCCTCGCGGGACCGTCACCTCCCCACAGCTGCTCCTTCTCTCGTCCTCCGCGCCAGCCATCCGCGCGCCGCTCCCAGCAGGGACGGCACACCAGCCGCTCCTCTCCAAATCCAAATCCAAATCCTCGTCCACGAGCAGCAGCAGCAGCAGCAGCAGTGCGGACGAGGTCGACATGGACCAACAGCAGGACGACGCGTCGCTGGGCCTCCGCCCACCAGACGAGGCGCTCGAGCGACAATCGCCGCTGGCTGTGCCTGTCCTGTCCTCGCCGCTCCCGCCGTTGCGTTCCTCGGCGATGGCTCAAGAAGCCGCCCAAGCCCACCCCTGAAAGTCATTGATCCTCCCTTGGCATGTGTGTTGTATAGAAAGAATGATTATTGAACCGCGTCTCTGCTTGAAGAAAATCCCAAGTTCCGTCGGATCCTCACTGGCCAGAGAGGGCCGTGGCCTTGGAGTGGGGCGCGGCGGGCTTGGAGTCCTGCCACTCGGTGTGGAAGGTGCGGCCACGCGGCTGGTCCATGCGCTCATAGGTGTGCGCCCCAAAGTAGTCGCGCAGGCCCTGCAGCAAGTTGGCCGGCAGCCGCTCCGTGCGCAGTCCGTCGTAGTAGGCCAGCGCCGCGCTCAGCCCTGCCCATGGCCCAGAATAGTCGCAGTGAGAGGCAGCCCTCCTCCTCTCCTCCTTCATCCACGCGAGAACGTACCGGGGACAGGGATGCCCCAGCGCACGGAGAAGCTGACGACCTCGCGCCAGCTCTCCTGGCAGCTGTCAATGATGCCCTTGAAGAAGTCGTCGAGGAGCAAATTCTCCAGATCGCGGTTCTTCTCAAACGCCGCCTGCGTAGCGGCTCGTGTGTGAGATCACATGGTCATGTGCGGGTCAAAGTGGCAGCGCGTACGCGAATGTGGCTGAGGAGCTGCGAGCGGATGATGCAACCTCCGCGCCACGTGACGGCGGCAACAGCCGGGTCAATGCCCCACTTGAAATGCTGCTCGGCCGCGCGCAGGACCGAGAAGCCCTCTGCGTAGGAGATCACCTGATACCCCCAAAAGCCCACCAGCACCAGCGTCAGTCCGCCAAGCCTCACTTGAGGGAGACGCGTGATCGTACGACGCCGGCGTAGAGTGCGTGGCGCAGCTGCTCGAGGAAGAGGCCCCGGTCGACATGAGGCGACGGCGTCGGTCCCGTCAAGATCTTGGACGACTTCTCGCGCAGGTCCTGTTCGCCACCACCCACATGCAGGCATACGTTAGCCCATGTTGAATGAAGGACGCGTGATGCGCCACACACACACACACACATAGGAGGCGGTCACGTGCCTTGTACCCAGAGAGCACGCGGGAGAAGACGGACTGGCTGATGAGGTAGGTGGGCACGCCCAGTTCGAAGGCGGCCTCGGCTGTCCACCGGCCGGTGCCCTTCTGCTCGGCCGTGTCGAGGATCACGTCGAGCAGGTCCTGGCGGGCATCAAACTGGTCATCCTTGCGCGCCAGTACTACAACCCCCACAAACCGGCATGTCAGCAATGTGCGTGTTCTTTTCTGCCTGGCGAGACCATGTGGCGGGATGAAGACAAACCTTTGGTGGTGATGTCGACAAGGTAGGAGTCGAGCTCGGCTTTGTTCCACTTCTCGAACACGTCCTGCATCTCTGCGTGCGTCATTCCTGTTTTTGAATCCCCCCCAAGACGGGTGATGAGGAATGTGAAGGATGCGTGTGCATAAAGGGCGCAGATACCGTTGGCGCGCATGAGGTGATAGATCTCGCAGATGAGCTGCATGACGCCATACTCGATCCCGTTGTGGACCATTTTGACAAAGTGGCCGGCGCCGTCCTTGCCCATCCACTGGCAGCACGGCACGCCCTTGCCTGACGCCGTCGTGTCCCTCCCCGTCTCGTCGTCCACCTATTCTCGCACTCGCCAACGTTTGATGAAGATCCAAAGTAAATTTGGGCGATGGGACGCCAAGGGGGGCACCTTGGCAGCGATGGACTGGAGGACGGGCTTGAGGTGCTCCCAGGCCTCGCGCTTACCCCCAACCATGATAGAGGGGCCGTGGAGGGCGCCCTCCTCTCCACCAGAGATGCCCACTCCCACAAAGTGCACGCCTGCATTCCAAGAAGGCCTTCCCCGTTTTGAAGAAGAACTTCAAAAGGGGATAAGTTGAAGTGGCCACGAACCCTTCTTGGCGAGCTCCTCAGCGCGGCGCTGAGTGTCCTTGTAGAACGAGTTGCCACCATCAATGATCACGTCGTCGTTCTGAGCGTGCCAGCGCCCCGTCAAATCGCCACCCCGTCAAAAACGCCCTTCCACGCGGGGCGGTGGATGCGACGTACATCGAGGTGGGGCACGAGCTGCGCCACCATCGAGTCGACGGGATTCCCGGCTGGAACCATGAGCACGATCTGGTATTCCCCCCCCCGAAAGTTGCGACACCATGGTGCCAATAAGGTGCCAAGAAGGAGTGGAGTGACGCAATCACACTTGACCGCGCAGATGGACAACATTCCACCGCCTGCATAGATTGGGTGGATGGGCCAACAAGAGGGGTCAAGTACACGGCGCGGCGTGGAAAGGGCCTGACAGAACTCTTCAATGGTGTGGCCCGCCACAAGTTTCTTGCCTTCGCCCTTCTTCTTGATGAACTCGTCGATCTGCATGGTGCGGGTCACGGCTTGAACCGAGTAGGCCTGGGCGAGGGCGGTGTTGAAAGGGTGTAGACGTACCTTGGCAACAGTTCGGTTGTGGACAGCCACACGGTAGCCCTTGTCCTCCATGTTGAGAATCAGGTTTTGGCCCATGACACCTAGCCCGATAAGGCCCACATCACATTGTCCTTGTTTGTTTGACATATCTCTTTTGGCTGCAGTTCTTGTGTTGCTGTCGCTCTCCAGAAGATCTGGTGTTTGTGTTGGGCCGCGCGCAACACATCCACGCACTACTTTCGGCCCATGAGCTGCGTTCGCTCTTCATCCTTCTGCATTTCGTCCAGCTTTCGCAAGTGAAGCGCAAGATTTTGGCGGGAAGATTTACACAATAGCGTGCCATGCATTCCGGGGAAAAATTTCCTTGAACATAAGTTGTTAGAGATTTCTCAGAGCCGTTAGAAGATGACGCAACTTTGCTACATCTGGCGCTAAGTGCTTGCGGAAGACAATCCGCGCCAGAAGCTGCAAATGGAAACGCAAGACTTGCAGGTTTTGTTGGGTACATGCTCGTGGACAGACCCAACCCTGGTCGCTTGCGGTAGATTTTACCCCAACTCGCGCGCCAAGGGCTTGATGAGCCGTTCATCTGCAATTGCTACACCCCTTTCGGCGTTCTCCTCTCCAACACGCGCTACTCACTCAACCTCTTCTTCTGTCGCTCATGCCTCGACTTCGCCTGCCTCACCCAGCAGCGCCTCACCTTCGGCGGGTGAGAAACGCCTATGGTTCTACTCGCGTCGTCTGCCCTGCGTCGAAGTCGATGCCTCCAACTATGCCATCCCGGCGCCTCACCTTTGTGAGTCTTGGGCATCGGCCGTGCCGGTGGGCTTCACCTTCAACGTCAAGGCCTTTTGTCTCTTCACCGCCAAGCAAGTCGTACGTGGCACCTCGCTCAGTCCATCCTCTTGTGATCATCTTTTCATTCGTACAATGTCCGTGTGGGACTGCAGGCCACTGCCGCCTCGCTGCCGGGCAGCGTGCGGGCCAAGCTGCCGCCAGACTTGCATCAGAAGACGCCGCTGCTGCTGGAGGACCTGTCGCCCGCGCTGCGGATGGAGCTGTGGGACACGCTCAACATGAGCCTGCGCGTGTTTCACAGGGCGGGCAAGCTGGGCGCCGTCCACTTTCAGTTCCCGCTGGGCTTCTCTGACAGCCCGGCCAACCGGGACTACGTGGTCACGTGTCGGCGCATGCTCCACAGCGACTTCACCATGGCGGTCGAGTTTCGCTGCGCGTCGTGGCTTGCCCAGGGCCACCCAATGGACGAGGATGCCGAGGAGCGCTCGCTCATCCCGGCAGCCGACTGCACGCCTGGAGCCGTGCTGCCGAGCTACGTCAAGGAAGATGTCATGGCGTGGCTGCGCCGACACAACATGGTCTTCGTCATCGTTGATGAGTTTCTCGAAGAGTGGCCCGACAGTGACGGGACGAGCCACCCGGCCACGAGTTCCTCGTCGACCAGCGGTGCCGACGGGTTACAGCCGGCTAGGCCCAGCCCCAGACGCGGCGGCGTTCCTCCCCCGACCTTCATGTCTTCTCATACCCTGCTCTCTGCCTCTGCTTCCACCAACACCACAACCTCTGCGTCTTCCTCTACAACACCGCTCCCGTATTCTTCCTCTTCCTCTTCTTCTTTGTCCACATCGTCAACCACGAGCTCGGTAGCAGCTCTGGGCTTCCAGCTATCATCACGCTTGCGGCGAGAGATGCAACCAACGGAGCAGCAGCAACGGCATGACTCAGAAGCAAGCGCAGATGTTCCGCACGACCGGCAGGGTGTGGAGCGAGATGAGCCGCACCAATCACCTCCCCGGTCAGTGGTTGCCGCAGGAGCACGGGTGGACCTGGCCCACACTCCACCACGAAAGCCAACAGCAGCAGCGGGAGGCGGCATCCAGGCGGCAAAGAACGAATGGCGTAGGCAGCAGGGCGCTGTCATACGGCGAGTGCGGATGGTCCCCATTGTGGAGCGGGTGACCCACCCCTCGCTGTGCTATGTGCGCATTCACCGCCGCCGGGGCAACGACAAGCTCCTCACTGCGGCCGAACTCGACACCTGGGCTGCGCGTATCCGTCGTCTGGGACGCCTCCTGAACGGTCCGCGCCTCCCTTGTCCCTCTCCCCCGCCCCTCTTCTACTCGGACTAAGGTAGCCTTTTGGTCCATCAGGGCACGGTCGCATCTTTGTGATGCTGAACACCAACTTTGAGGACCAGGGCATTCAGAACGCGGCAAACCTTGCCCTACGTCTGCCCGATCTTGGTACTGCTCGCCCCCTCGCAGCCCAGTGCCGTTGTGGTGTATCTGACTCTGTCACCCTTGGCCCCCCCCCCCACCTCACTGCGTGCAGCGCCAGACTGGAAGGCGCTGCAGGAGGAGGATGCCCAGCAAGCCAAGCGCCACTTTGTGTCGCTGCTGTTTGCCGGACCGGCCAAGAAGGCCGACCGCGTCACAGGAGAAGACGAACCCAACGAAGTGAATTTGGAGAAGGGCAAGCAGGCGAAGGGCCAAGCTGGAAACGACAATGACGAACAAAGTCACAAGGACAAGACGGACAAGGAAGCGGAAGAAGAGGACGAAGAGGTGCAGATCGTTGGCCAGGGCCAGCGAGTGAAGGAACAGCGCCGAATAGACGACCTCTTCCACCTCCAACAGCCACCTGGCCAACACGGCAGCGGCACGAACAACAAGCGGAAGCGGGAGGCTGACGGAGAGCAGCAGGGCCACGGTCCGGCCTCCACCGGTGGCGGTTTCACTCCAGCCACGAGCGGGAGGAGTTGCCTCGCACAACAACACTGCCAGCGGCGGTGGCAAGAAGAAGAAGAAGAAGAGGAACGCCACTGCCGCTACCACCACCAAAAAAGCCAAGCCTGGCCCACGTGTGAAGGGACAGGCCTCACTCCCTGCGTTCCTTTCCGTCAGCCCGGCCAAGCCGTGATCTCGCCTTTGAAAGCAGTGCCCCAACACAGCCCTTGATCAGAGAGTGGCCCGTCATGACGTGACGATGCGCTGGTGCAGGCTCTCTTCTACGCAGAGCGACCAGAGCGGCGGGGTGAATGCTCGTGTGCGCTTTCGAGCCCCACGCGGGTGGTCTGTCGCGGTGGCCTCGCGTGACCAAAAAAACGAACGGAAATTGTTGGGTGCTCTCCTGGAATTCTGTGGGACACAACCCAATCTCGAGCTGCCCTCCCTGTACGTGGATGTCACTGCCTGGTCCTTGCCCCCCTTTAAATACGAGGCCTGCGCGTGCATTCTCATCACTACTCAACTACTCGCACATACACACTACCTCGAAGCACTACTTCCTTTCCAAACAAGCATGTCCCACAACAGAACCGACAAGACTCTCATCGCCGAAGAGCGCCTGATGACGGAGAAGCTCGGCAAGACCACCCTCGTTGACCGTAATGAGCGCATCGTGGAGGAGGCGCCCATCGTCAAGAAGGACGTCGTCACTGAGCACCCGGAGATCGTCCACAAGGAGCACCACGTGCAGCCCATCATCCACGAGAAGGAAGTGCACGTGAAGCCCATCCACCGTGTGGAAGTCTCCACCGAGCACCCAGTCCTCCACAGGGTCCGCGCCTCCCTCCCAGGGGCAGAATTCCTGGCCCGGCACCCAACCCCAGCAAACTCACAATGTTATTGTGCAATAGGAAAAGATCGTGGAGGGTCCGCATAAGGCCGAAAGGGTGGTCAAGTCTGACAAGAAGGTGTCCGTCGGCGGCCTGGGAGCTGACGCCACGATCGTGGAGGACCGGCCCATTGTGAAGAAGCACGTGGTGACAGAACACCCAGAGATCATCCACAAGGAGCACCACGTGCAGCCCATCATCCACGAGAAGGAGCGCCACATCGAGCCCATCCACAAGACCGAGGTCACCACTGAGCACCCCGTGATCCACCGGGTATTGGCTTCTTCTCCCATTTCTTTTGTTTTCACGTCAGGACCAACTTTTCATTCTACGCATGGCAACAGACCAAGATTGTCGAGGAGCCGGCAGTGGTTGAAAGGGCGCACGTGCATCACGGCAAGCACGAGCATCATCACGTCAAGGACACTGAGCACCACGCAACCATGGGTCAGAAGATGAAGGGCGCCATGAAGCAGATGGTGGGCGCCATCACCGGTGATGAAGCAAAGAAGGAGGAGGGCAAGCTCCTCAAGCAGGGCATTGAACCGACGTCAGCGAACGCGTCCGACCTCTCCACCTTTTAGAGTGGTTTCCAAGTAGTGGTGCATATCGCCCGCTACAACCATCAGCAATAAAAGCCAAAAATCAAAACACAAGCGTGCTTTCTCGCTTTCCCGCTCATTCAAGCATAAAAATTTTCCAACTTTTTGGCTGCCTATCGCCAAGCCACCTGTTGGCGAACAATACGCCAAAAAGATGTTCCGCTGCCGGGAATCGAACCCGGGGCGCATGGGTGAGAGCCATAAATGTTACCGACTACACCACAGCGGATTTGTTGTTAAATAGTGTAGGCGGAATTTTTAGCTGATTCCGAAAAATCTGCAATGTTCATCATTGAAAAATTATCAAAAAAAAAGATACAGTTCAACAATCTGGCATTTATGGCGCATTGATGACAGCGGTATATTGTTGAAGTGATGAACACACATCTTCACACACAAGAGAAGCATCCGTGGTCCAGTGGCAAGATTTCCGCCTGCCACGCGGGAGACCCGGGTTCAATTCCCGGCGGATGCATACTTTTTAACATCAAGAGTAAGGTTTTTTTTCATTTTTTAAATGGGTGTCGACGCGTAGCCCCAACGCAATGAGGCAATTTCGAACACCCTGTTGCTCACACGAGTTGGCACAGTGCTTCAAGGAACAGAAGAACCAAGCTTCCCATGTCCTTCAACATGAAAAAGACTGGAGAGCGACTCAAGATTGGAGCGGGTGTGGCAGGCGATAAGATACGCATCCTCTCACAGACGATGAAGGAGAAAACATCCAACGTGCCCGTTTCAGAGACCATAAATCCAGAGATCGTGCAACTGCACCAGGTGCCCCCCCCCCACCTCTTCCCTTTCGTTTCCTCTTCGCTTTCGTTTTATTGATGGTCACTCACCAATAACGCTCCGCGCAGTCCATACGGGCCACCAACCAGAACCTTAAGATCATCCAAAAGGCATCCAGGCAGGCTGCCGCGTCTTTCGAAGGTGGTGCTATTTGCCCCCCTCCCTTCTGACCCCTTCCCCAAGGAGTGCGTGTTGTGGAGGAAAAAAAGGCTTACTCGCCGTGTCGGAAGACAGACTTCAAGAGGGCGGAGATGTCCATCGCATCGGCGTTGGGCACGCTGGGACAGAGCGAGTCTGCGCCCCTCTCCACACTCTGTGCCGATCTGTCCTCCGTCATTGGCCGCCTCTCGGGCCTGCTTGACATGAAGGCCAAGGACCTGTCCCGTGTGGAGACACCCATCATCCAGTTCCAGACGACTCAGATCAAGGCCGCCAAGGTGCCCCTTCTCCTCGTCATCATCACCACCATCGTCCTCATCGTCGATGCGGTAACAGGACATGAAGAACCGGTACGACAAGATGCGGATCCAGGTGGAGGCGACCAACAAGCAGCGCGTCCAGGAGGCCAACCTCGACCAGGCCTTCCAGCACATGACCGAGAGCACCATCTACAAGCTGCGCGAGGTGAACCCTTTCTTCCTTCTCCTCCTCCTCTTCCCCTCCCTCACTCCCCCCTTGACCAAGAGGCGCGTCTCCTGGCGACGCGCGAGCGCCTGACCACCGGCCCGCGTGTGTGCCTGCCTGCAGGTGGAGGCACGCAAGCAGTTCGAGATCGCCGACGTGTGCTGCGACATGGTGACCGACCACATCAACTTCCTGTCGCGCAGCCTCACCATCCTCAAGGAGCTCGAGCCCAAGCTGCAGCAGGCCAAGACCGAGTCGGCCCAGCGCCGCAAGGAGTTTGAAGACAAGTTCAAGGGCCCGCCCGTGAGCGAGCCCGCCCTCACCATCTCCACGGCTGATCGCCAGTCGCTCGGCCTCCCGCCGCTCCTTCGCTCCGGCGACAAGCCCCGCCACGTCGTCCGCAACTCGGCCCCCGCGCCTGAGGTTCGCTCCCGTGTCTTGCGAGCCAGCGCGTGGCCGACCTCACGACCGTGGCCACTGCTCATGCGCTGCTGCTGATGCTGATGCGTTGCTCACGGCAGAGAACCAAGGTCTTTGGGGTGGAGCTCTCGGCACTGCTGGGCCGGTCGCCGGGGGCGGCAGCGGGAGGGGGAGGACCGCAAACGCCGCGCGCGTCCATACCGCCCTTCGTGTCCAAGGCCATCGCCTACCTCGAGGCCAAGGGTGCGCCCTTCGTCCCCCCCAAACCGCCCCAACCACCTCAACAAAGCCCTCTGATTCGGCGTCCCGGCGCCTTTGCCGCACGGACACTCATTTGGGAGAGTCTGGCGGGCGTGGATCAGGACTGAACGAGGAGGGCATTTTCCGCATTTCGGGCAACAAGGCGACGATGGACGACCTCCAGCTCAAGATCGACTGCGGGATGGACTACAACTTGGAGGTGCGCGCGCGTGCTCCTTGCGATGTTGGCTTTCCTGAGTAATGTGCCTCACCGCTTCATTTGCGGGGGGGGGGGCGAGAGCAGCAAGAAGTGAACGACCCGCACTGTGTGGCGGGCCTCCTCAAGCAGTACGTGCGAATGCTCCCGGGCGGGCTCATCTGCGGCAAGGCTCAATCGCGATTCGTCGCCGCAGCCAGTACAGATTTCGTTCTTCGCTCTTCGTTCTTTGTCCTTTTTTATTTCTTTCGTTCTTTGGTCTCCTGGCCCGCATCTAAAACCAGCTTGGGCGGCGATTGGGGCAGGCTTACGGGAAGAGGGGCTCATGACGGACTACCTGGCGGTGATGCTGCCGGCCAGTCTACCCCGCGAAAACTACGAGCTGGTCAAGAGCCTCTTCCTTCATTTCTCCAAGGTCGTCGAGCACAAGGATGTCAACAAGATGGTGCGTGTTCACCCGCCCGTCTTCTGCAGCAGCGACCAACAGGCATCGTGGCGTGTGAAAAACAATTGTAGACAGAGGCCAATATGGCGACGGTGTGGGGGCCCAACCTGATGGTGAGCGACGATCCCATGAGCATGCAGACCGGCAACCTGCCCGAGGTCATCAAGACGCTCATCAAACACGCGCCCTCCATTTTCACCGTACGCGCCCATTCCCTTCTAGTCCGCCCCGACCGCGGTGTGGCTCATAACGTTGCCCCCAAGGAGGAGAACCAAGCGCGAGCAAAGGACACGTACGAGGGGCGGGCGGGGTACGCCCTCCAGCCCCGGAGCGCTGTCGAGCTGGAGTTGCGAGCAGGCGATGCCCTCTTTGTGTGGCGCACCTTCTCGCCCGAGTGGGTCTACGCCGAAAACAACGGTAGTACAACTTTCCCCGACGCTCACACCCGTAACACACGCCGCACGCACGCCTCGAGTTTGTTGACGTGTTCGCGGGTCATCTCTTTGGGCGTGGGGGGCGTGGGATAGGGGTGGTCGGGTTGGTGCCTCTCAACTACATCACGCTGTGAGCTGCTGGGTTGAGGCCGGGCGGCCGCGTAAGATGTAGACTAGACAAGCAAAAGAATAGTTCATGTAAACCAATTTTTGTTGTAAATTGATAAACTTTGTGGCCAAGAATGAAGGGAGAACGAGATCACCAGCGACCAGGAGTGCCGTGGCAGGAGCCGGCCAAGAGGACGCCCTCCCACACGAGCGAGCAGGGGAGAGTGGTGAGCACGACGCCCACCCAGTCCTGGAGGCCACGAGATGTAAGCGGGAGCGACCACCGAGGGAGCAAGCTAGGAAGCGAGTCGTACCATGTAGGGGGCGGGACCATGAGGGCAGCAACAGGTGTTGTACGCGTCGACATGAACTGCAGTTGGCAAACCCCGAGGTTAACAACTCGCGGAGAAAACGCACAGCCACCAGGTCCACCGTCATGAACGTACCCTTGTAGATGAGTGGCGTGAAATACTTCTGCAAAAAGTACTGGTACTGGATGATGTTGTCGTTCTGCTTCTTCTCCGCCATAACCTGCCTCATCTCCGGCGGGAAGTATTGATCTTTGATGTTGTTGACCAACTAGTGTAAGGCTCCGGAGTATCAACGCGCGTTGATGTACGTTAAAGCAAGGCGTACCGGTGTAAACCTGCACGAAGCGACGCACACACTCAAGGGTGTTGTTGTTGTAGGAAGTGGTTTGCGAGCACACGCACATGGCATTCTTCTCGTAGACAGAAGGCAGCCACCATTTGTTGTCCTCGTACCTGGTGTCTGTTGTCAGCGCGTGAACGATTCACGGTAAGGGCAAGAAACCGCACCAGGAACAGTTCTTGTTGGTGTAGCCCGCAGGAACCTGGTTCGCTGGGCAAGTGTTCGGAAGGCCAACACCAGCTGCACTTTCTTCCAAGCCCACGGCGGAGGCAGCAACCACGCAGAGAAAGAGGAACGATAGGGCAGAGGCAGTCGTCTTCATCACACAACACTCCTACAACACAATGGACAACTGCATTTTGTACCACTAATACTGCGTTATTAATTGCGGCAACCTGCAACAGCAGCACCAAAAAAGAGAACTCCCCGGGCAGGGTTCGAACCTGCGACCTCACGGTTAACAGCCGTGCGCTCTACCAACTAAGCTACCGAGGACCCTTGTTATCATGACGAGATTTATAGTATTGTTGTTGCAATAATTCAACCCACTATCAAAAACAAATTTTTGGTATATTTTTTAATTTGTTGATAAAAACATGTTTAAAAGGATTTGGAAACCAAGCATATTTGGTCTATGTTTTCTACGTGCAGCAATAGCTTATCTTCAATGTAGTGATTTAAAAACATTCCGGCTGCCCGGACTCGAACCAGGAACCGATAGATAACTACCGAGGGTAATCACAGACTACAGTCTACCGCGCTACCAATTGCGCCACAGCCGGTTGTTGTTTAATAGAAAATTTGTAACATGCAATGAGCAAGCAATTCAAGCGTTTTTAATAATCACCGCTGGCGCAACGCGTTGGTCTTTGTTTTATTGTACCACCCACGCCTGACATGCAGACCCTCCCTGGATCCAACGACAAGGAAAAGCTGGACGCCCTCACTGCGCTCAACCACAAGGAGCAGGCAGTGTGGTTCTTGAATGCGTTCTGGAACTCTGTGGGTGAGGCCAACGCTGAGCAAGTGTGGAGCTTCAAGCAGAAGTTCGATGAGCTCGATTCGGAGAAGGTGCGTGGGCCTACTGTTGAGTTTCCAATCGATTTCGCACTGAAGTTAACCAAGGCTGGCCTTTTAAACCCTATGCCCACAGCGCGCTGAGGGAAGCACGCTTGATGAGATGCAGGCGCACCGTTTCCTTGAGACCATCAAGGAAACTTTGACGGTGCAAGCCATGCGCGAGAAGCTCCGTTCTACGGGTGCCATCGCGGTAATCCTCCCTTCGCTCCCTTCGCTTTCTTTCTTTATTTCTTTCTTTTTATTTTCTAGGTTTTTTTTATGTGTCATGGGTGGCCTAACTGACGCGCTGCACAGGGCCAAATCAGGCGTGTGCCGCTGACGCATTACCTGATCATGAAGTACAACGTCGACTGGCACGACCTTGTCAACGCCGTGCTGGGCGACATGGAGGAGATCAGGCGCGCCCAGCAAAAGCTTGACGAGGTGCAGGCGGCCCTGAGCGAGGCCGAGAGGCGCGAGCAGGAGTCAAAGCAGGCCAAGCGCGAGCTTGATGCCGCCCTCGCCGAGGTCAAGTCGCAGGAGGATGCCCGCAATGCCAAGACCGCCGAGCTGCAGCACAAGAGCGAAGAGGGCGGCCTCGTCTCGCGCAACAAGGCCAAGGCCGAACTGGCTCAGCATCTGGCCGAGGATCCGCTGCCGCTGCGCAAGGCGAAGATCACGCTCGAGGCCGCCGTCAAGAAGGCCGACAAGGCTGCCACGGCCGCCGAGGCTGCTGTGGAGGAGGCTCGCGTCAAGTTCGATGAAGCCCAGGCCTACTTGGAGAAGGTCAAGAAGGGCGGCAGCCCCAAGGGTGCCCTCTGGTGGATGGAGCGCGAGCTCCACGAGGCTCGCGCCTACCTCCCCAAGTCCAAGGGCGGCTACAACAAGCGCGAAGGCGCGGCCCAGTAAAAGCGGTCTTTTTCCCTTGGCGGTCCGTCCATGCTTGAGATTCTTTCGTTTCTTCTTCTTGCTGCCCTGGTGTGGCCGAGGTCAGAGCTTTCTTCTTGCGCGTTTCACAGCCATGGCCACAGACAACGTACTCCGCTTTAATGTGCAAGCGTACGAGGATCGCGGAAATCACCCCTGGTGCAGACCTTTCTCTCTTGTGGGCACAAGCTCTTGTTGTCAGGGGTAAGGGGGGAGATAACGAACCTTTGCCTGCCCTACAGGGTCCGCAAAGATTACCAGTTTGAAGTACCTAAGCTCAGCCACGGTTGGCGAGGCGCTGGCTATCTTCAGGGCCAATGGTGCCTCCTCGTGGCTGAGCGACTACGAGGTGCTACGACGTACGTCGAGCCTTCACACAACAGGGAGGGGAGGGGGGCATTATCGAACGGGCAGGCAGAAGCTCAGCTAACGCAAAAGACAGAATTTGGCGTGGTCCATGGCTTGTCGGCACCACCACTCGTGCCCCTCGGGCTTGGAGCGCGAGAGCCGCCGTCTCGTTTGCCAGAAGACCAACTGGCTCTGAAAGCGGTGGATGTACGCAGCTTCCCTCCAATGCTTGTTGTCAAAACACAGCCGCTGTTGTGTTTTGACAACTTTACGTTCTGTCTGCAGTGTGGATTGAAGGCACGCCCCGAGCGGATTACGTTCAGTATCAATCCACCACGAGGCTTTGGTGTTCACGATTGACAACAACGACAGCATGTTTTCATACACAGTGCCGCGCGTGGCCTCTTCTTTGGATTCCGAATACAAAAGTTTGGTCCCCTTCGCACTTAGTCCCCTGACGCGAGGCTTGTGTGCGAGCAGGTTTCACCAAGGGCTGTACTGACTGAGCAACTTCACTTCTGCGGGAGTGAGGAGTCTGCATAGCCACGACGACACAAGTGTTGTTGTTGTTGTGTTCATGAGTGTACACACTCTCCTCGCCCATGCTCAAGGCAAGAGATGCAGAGGTACGATTCGAGCTTGAAGTAGTGGCATTGGTTGAGGGAGATGAAGAAGCACTCGGGCGCGTCTGGCCTATGGGTGAGCTTGGTGGGCGGGGTGTCTCCTGCGTACTGCATGGCCACAATGTAGGGCCTGACACACAAAGCACGCATGAGGCCAAGGTTGAAGTAAAAAAGCAGGCAGACAGGGACGTGTGCAACGTACTGGCCCAGCAGCCAAGTGGTGAAGCAGGGACTGCCTGAGTTCTGTGGCGGAACGCCCACAGCACGCTGTGTGTTGGAACCCTGCGCAGTTCATTTGGAAGAGTAAGTCGCGTCCGCTCTTCGATCGGGGTGCAAGCCAAACACATGTACCACCGTACCGTGTACATGTGGAGAACTTCGCCTTGATAGCCCCAGGCGTAGTCATGGCTCGTCCAGTTCACCTTCATTATTAGCGCATTTGCGGCCTGCGAAGCAGCCAGCAGCGTGGGACAACCGCCGCACTGCTTTGGCACGCACTTCACGATGGAGAACCACCATTAGCAGCATCGTCGCGCAAAGAGAGGGAAGAGGGGGGGGGGAAGAGTGAAGGACACACGGCATTGTGGTTGCTGCAATTGCCGCAAAAGGGGCACCCTGAGTCCAGTGCAGTTGGCAAGTTCCGACCAAAGGCACAAGCAAGAAAAGTAAGTGCACACAACACTAAGAAAGCCTTCTTCCCCATGATGACTTTTTCTTCGCGGTGAACAACGGGCTCTTTTGAGTTTTAATTCCACGCTAATGTTCACGTTTTGTGCGCGCCTTAAGCATGCGGTAGGCCGTCTGCGCACACGGCCTTGCAGCAGGTCCCGCACTAGTGCAGGGACAGCCGTTGGTTTTAGCCCACTGGAGCACCTCCGAGTGGTCCTCGGGCTGCGCGGGTACAGGTCTTTCTGTAAGCGGTCTAGTTGCTGGGCGTGTCTCGCTTCTTGCGTGCTCGGTCGCGGCACCCGTCGCTGCAGTAGAGTACGCTGGCAAACACGTTGCGCTCTTTCCACTTCCGTCGGTTGGTGAAGGTGCGCGCACATTCAGCACACGCCTTTGCCTCCTTCCACTGTCCTCGATCCCACACGCGCCAAACCTCCGTCCCCTTCGCGCCCTCGTCGGGTGCTATGCCCTTCCTTCCTCTCCTGTCTGTCGCTTCCATTGCCACCATAACACGCCTCCCTCCTCGCATCATCTTCTTGTGGCTACATAATTGGTGTCCCATCAGATGTAGTGCCGTGCACTCATCTTCTACTCATCCTTGTGCGCTCAGTTTCGGAGAAAAAAGAAAACAATCTCGCCTGCGTCCCCCAAGCACTTGCGTCGCTTAATCGTTTGTGATTCGTTATTGTTGGTTGTTGTTGTTGTTTACAAAAGAGACACGGTACAAAAAGAAGAGGACTCCCGAGAGCAGCACGAGCTTACTTGGCGCCCCACGAGTACTTCCAGGAGAAGTCGACGTCATTGGAGACGCTGCCGCTCTCGGGGGTCATGGAGAAGAGAGCACTGGAGCTGCCGGGGGAGCCGGCCATGCCGTCCTCGCCCGTGACGCTGCCACGTCGGAGGAACGAGTAGCTGGGCGTGCCCGGTGGCGTGTCGAGCGCCGAGGGCGACGACGTCCCGGGGAGCGACGAGAGGAAGGTGAGCGGCACGTGCATCACGTCCGAGGCGGACGATCGCAGCGGCACCACCGGAGGCGATGCTCGTGAGGGCACGGACGGCGACGTGGTGGCCGCGGCGGTGGGCGTGGTGGCCGTTGAGGTGGATGGCGGCGCGGGGTCCGGTACGGGCGTCCAGGACTGGTAGATGGGGTTGATGTGCTTGGACGAGTGGCGCAGGAGGTAGGGGTCAAAGGGGAAGAAGGAGTCGAGCTGGTTGGCGTTGCCGAAAATCGACTTGGTGGGCAGCACGAGCCGCTTGTTGCGCTCGAGCACGGCCCGCGCCGAGGGCAGCAGCCCACACATGTCGGCCGCGATCTTGAGGAACTCGGTCACCACCGTCGCCGCGCACAGCTTGAGCGGGTTGAGTCGCGACTGGAGCAGCGTGTCCAGGTTCAGCGTCGCGAACAGCGCCGCGCCCTCCTGTGATAGGCGGTGAGAGGTGAGCCAAAAAAAGGGCCGAGCAGGTTCTTGTGGTTGAAAGAGAAGCGAGGAAGCAGGAGGGAAAAAAAGTTACCGGCGTGCGGAGGGCGAGCTGTTGGTATTTGAAGCAGATGATGTAGAAGACGGCCTGGCACACTGCGTAGAAGACGCCGTGCACCTCGGCGTCGGGCATCGTCTCTCGGTGCTGCGCGCCGTACTCCACCGCCCACTGGCTCAACACTGCGCCACGACGCGGTGATGGTGGTTCAGGTGAGGCCACGTGCACATGGAAGAAAAAACGGTAACATCAAGAGGTGAGTATGTTACCTTGCAACGAGTCCCGGATAAGGTAGGTCGGGATGGTGGATCGGGCGACGAAGGAGCCCAGGTAGGCCGCACATGTTGCCCGCGTCATCTGGTGGTTGCCGACGTCCAGCACTTTGCACAGCAGCGTGTCCACAAACACCTGCGGTTACGGCGAACGGGAAGAGAAGCGTGTGAGGACATCTTCAGTTCACGAAGCATGATGAAGGTGAACGAGGGGACGAAGGAGCGTACGTGGGCGTAGGAGACGTCCATGGCGCAGATGTAAAACAGGAGGAACTGCACGTATTTGGACTTGTGCGTGCGGAGGATGAAGGACTCGAAGATCTGGAGGAGCATCCGGAAGAGGAGCTCCCGGTGCGTGGGGCTCCGCTGGCTCTCGCGGAAGATGAACGTGAAGAGGATGTCCATCAGCGCGTCCAGCTTAGTGCCCATGTCCGCCGCCTGCTCGGTCATTTCCATGTCGAAGATGGCATCCTCATCCTCTTCATCCAGCGTCTCGATCTTAATCTCGACGTCAATTTGGAGGATATTCTTGATAGTGAGGGCGAGGATCGACGACTTGAGGACCTCGCAGTAGGACGCCACCTGGAGAATGTTGGACAGGTAGCATCGGTGGGTCTCCACGTCGAGGCGTTTGTGCGGGAAGTTGTGTTCGAGGATGTCCAACAGCACCGATGTGCTGCTTGGCACCAGCTCCTGTGTGGCCACGAAGAAAAAGCAAAACACAACGTAAGAAAGATGAGCACATGCGAGGGGACCTCAGAGAAAAGAGAAGAGAAAAAAAGAAGAAACGGAACGGGCGCGTCAGACGTTCATCTGAGTAATAATTGGAATGCTCACCGCCCTCCAAGAGGGCTCGTAAAATGTGCAATAAAAAGGTGTCATCATCGCGCCTCCCGCGTGGGAGTGGAGTAGAGGAAAGAAGAAGCAAAAGAGGAGACGTACGAGAATGAGGGTGATGGTCTGGTGGAGGTGCTTCGATATCCGCTCCGTGATGACCAGATCGTACTTTTCGCCCTCTGCACGAGAAAGAGCACACGAACCGTTAGAAGTGGCCACGCGGAAAAGGATAAAAAGAAAATAAAACGAAAAGAGGAAAAGGTGAAGAGAAAAGTGTGGGCTCGAGTCGGGCTCCGGAGCGCAACGCCCAAAGGCAACAGAACAACTGGCCAGCTACCTCCTCCTACTCTTCTCAACGACGTACTCCTCGCTACCCACGCAACGAGGACCGAGGGTGACACCAACTACCAGCGCGCCACGATCCGCAACAGGAGCATGTGGGGGGAGGGGATGGTGGTGTGCGTGGGCTTCTTCATCGGGCAAGAGAGGCGTTGTAGCGGCGGTTGGAGTGTGTGAGTTGGTGGATGAGCGGGACACATGCGCAGACGTGCGCGCGGAAACCACCAAGGACCGAGCCCGCATCGTGCACACGTCGCGACCCACAGCGCTGTGTGCACGTACGCGTGCGAGGTCCTGTCGTGGCGTTCGCGCGCAAGCCGAGCGCCAGTCGAACTCGAGTCCGAGTTTATTCCGCGTGACGCGCGAAGCTGAGCCCGAATCACCGGTGCTCAAGCTTCGCCGCCAGCGGCCTTTGAGAAGCTTGCATCCGCCCGGTCCCGCTGGGAACAGCCCACCCGCCCCGCACGCAATCGACTCATCACACGGCGGAGCCGGTGATGAACCGCGGCGATTGTGGCGTGATGGAGACAGTCCGAAGCTGGAAACGGAGGAGCAAGGTACAATTCGGCGGGGAGGTTTCGCTCATCGCTACTACCATCACAACCGCCTTTCGCGCAAGGGGTATATGTAGATATAGATAACTGGAGGTGGAGCGCGACACACTTGACCCGTTTGGGGTTCGGGCAAGCCCGTCAAGTGTGTCGTCCATCACCCCACTTGTGGGTTGGGGTTGCATGTGCGTAACGTAGCGCACGGCCGGGTGCCACGTTGCCCAGGATTCGTGTGCGACGCCGCGAGCGAGCTTGGAGGAGGGTTCAGACCCAACGACCGCACTCGCTCGCAGGCGAACGCGACGTCCCTTGGACGAGCAAGTGGTAGCCGTAGAGGGCGGATCCCAACACACGTGACGCTCATCGCACGCACAGCTGCTGATTATGGTGGTGGATGAAGCTTCAAGCGAAACGATCTGCTCACGGACGACGAGGTGGGAGAGAAGATCAAGGGAGCCCAACTGCTTCCACCACATGTGACACAGAACGGGCAGAGGAATGGAGGGTGGAGGGAGACGCGCGCGCACGATCGAGTGCCCAATCCCCCGCCTCACTCTTATGTGGACAATCACACACCTCGCACTCCCAAGATCGCGTCGCCGGGCGCATGGAACGCAACTACGGCACGACGGGTCGACCGCATGGGAAGAGGAGATGTGCCAAGTGCCACTCCAAGAAGCGCAGCAAGATCACTTCGGACATGAACCTACTCGAGAAGCAGGAGAAGGAGAGAGAGAGAAGAGATAAAGAAGGCAGGTGCGTACCAAGTGAGTTCGTTAACTTGCGCGGGAAAAAGTTGCGCGCTATCATTTGGAATACGGGAGCAATGTGGCAAACGTCGGAGGTGATCAAGTTGAGAACGAGGTTGGCGTAAGCCGCAACAGTGTCCTGGACAGGGGGATTAAGCTTGGTCAAAAAAAGAAACACACAACAAAAACACCTGAGATTTGAGTAGAGGGCTTACCTGCTCGGACGCCCAGTCAAAGGCATACAAAACGTTCAACAGGTCCTCGCAGTTCTGTGGCTTAATCATAGTCGCATACTGCACAAACACACACGCCCAGTGGGGGTCAGCCATTTAGGCTATAAAATCTTCACACTGCAGGGAAAGAGTTACTTGAGTGAGGGCCTGCAGCCACACAAGCGGGATCGTGATTGGCTGACTAATGTTCTGTGTACTCCGCAGCCCGCTCATGTTTTGAATTATGAAGACATAGCCGCGCTGATCCCCCTGAAATGCGAGGGAAAAAAAAAGGCGTCAGTTGGGATTTGACCAAATCACGAATGATTTGATTGAAGAAGGAGACGAACTTTAGCAAGGCCAGCAAAGGCAGCCTGCACAAGCTTCGAGTATTGTTCCAGTTGAGTTCCATTCACCGCGGGCGGCAACTGGTGTGCTGGGGCATTCACTATGGTCTGCCGAGCCGTTTTCATCATTTTGGCTGGTTTAGCCGAAGCTGCGGTATATGAATTGACAGATCGACGCGTCGGAGAGATTGAAATCTGTTGTTTTTACAAGTTGTTCCTTCTCTCCTCCGGCTGAGCAAGAGATATGACTAACCGGAGATCAGACGCGCTAAGGCCCTCCGCCTTCCCAGTTGTTTCTCGACTTTTTCGTTTCGGAGAAGAAATTGCAATTGAAATTCAATTTGAAATAGAATAAAAAAGCGAGAGCTACCTAAATTTTTAGTTCTTTGCTTTTTGTTTTTTGTTGATTTTTTTTGTATTGATTTCCAGGCGAAGGGCCATGCACAGCCCACAAAAAGATCTCTCCTCGAGCACTTCTTCTTTTGGTGTTCCTCTATCTCCTTTCGTTCTTGCCAATACCGCGCTTGCCGGAGAAGAGATGCTTGGGCTTGAGGTCGTAGACGTGCCGATCGGCCTCGCCCATACGGCCGTCCTTGTTGCGGGCGCGCTGAGCCTTCTTGGCCTTGACTTCGACCTCGAGTTTCTGCCGCTTGTCGCGAAGACCCTCCTCCTGGGGCGTCTTGCTCCGCTGGCGTGACTTGGAGACCGCGGGGCTCTCCGATCGCGATCGCTTGCGTCCTCGGCTCTTGCTCCGCGCTCGTTCCACGGCCGCGGTCGGGTCGATGCCCATGTCCTTAAGGTGGTCCTCGAACGCGTCCACCTTTAACTGTACAGTCGAAAAAAAAAAAAAAACAACAACAACAACAACGTCCAAGGTGAGCAGGTGTTTGTGGGCAGGTGAGGAAAGAAAGAAGGTAAAGACCCTCATAGAGGAGGGAAAAAACGTACGCGTCCGGCCCTGGCGATCTGAGTGTGCGTGGCCCGGGCCTTGCTAGACTTGGAGAGAGAGGACTCCATGCGGGCGATGGCGTCCTTGTTTCGCAGCTCCTTCAGCAGGTTGATCTCGTCCTCCGTCAAGCGGAACGGTTGCTGTTGTTGAAAACAGGTGAGCTCACAAGGTTCGACAAATAAATAAAAATAACGCAACATGCCACTTAAAGGTACGGACCTCCTCCTCCATTTCGTTGGTCTCGGTCTCGAGCCGCTCCTCCTCTTCCTTCTCCAGCTGTCGGAGCTTGACGAGGATGTCGGGGTCGATATAGTCGAACACATTCATGCCGTTCATGATCTCCGGGATGTTGTCAAACTTCCACTCATCGTTGGCCAGCATGAACTGGTTGCGGAGGTCAGGACCAAAGACGGTCGGGTCCCAGTCGGGATCGTCGGCCAAGAGCCACCTGTTCTTGTGAACGAGGTCGATGGCGGCGGAGGTGACCTCACGCTCCATCTCCTCGGCGCCCTCCTTCTTGAGCTGGCGCTTCTGGAGGACCGACGGCGGGATGACCGGCCGCCGCTGTCGGCTGTCGCGCGGAAGCGGCACGGCCACGTGGAGCCGGCGGAGCACGTCGTCCTGCTTGACAGTGGCCAGCTTCTGGTCGATGCGCTGGTCGAGAAGCTTCTGGCAGGCAAAGTCCTTGACCTTCATGACGCCCTCCTCGGTGAGGGTCGACATGGGGATGAGGTACACGTTGTTCTGGGTCTCGAGCTCGCGCAGCAGGGCCTTGGCATCCTCGCGCAGGTTGTCGAGGGTGATGACGTCAATCTTGTTGAGCGCCACGACGAGGGGCTTGTTGATGAAAAGGGGCTTGATCGAGTTGAAGAGCTTGATCTGGTCCTCGATGGAGTAGCTGCACTGCTCCGAAATATCGATGACGAAGATGATAGCCGCCCGCAGATGCGCGAGGGCCGTGATCGACAACATCTCGATGGTGTTCCTCTCCTCGAGCGGGTGATCGAGGATACCGGGCGTGTCGAGAACCTGGAACCGCATGTACTCGTGGTCGGTGTGACCCACGAAGAGCGACTTGGTCGTGAACGCGTAGGGCTGCACGTCCACGTCGGCGCGGGTGAGCTTGTTCATGAAGGACGACTTGCCCACGTTGGGATAGCCGCAGAGGATCATGGTCCTGTATTGACAGGCCACCAATAAACGAGGGCGATGGTCAGCCACAGCAGATGATATATTAAAATCAAAATTGGAATAAATAAAAATAAAAATAAAAATAAAAATAAAACTTTAAAAGAAGGGCCGCGGCGGAACCTGGTGTTGGGGTCAATCGAGGGCAAGCGGGCCAAATGCTGCCTGACTTGCTCAAGATAGGCCAGAGAGGGCCCCTGCTTCTTCATGATGGTGCACATCCTGAACATATTTCCAACAAAATCATGATCAGTTTCCTTCACAATCGCGAGAGAAGCAAGGAGAGATTACCTTCCGAGCGCGGCCCTCTTGAGCTGCTTGCATCGGTACAGAGAGTCACCGAACTTCAAGAGGCGGACATAGTCCTTCGACAAGTTGTCGATGAGGTGACGGGCGATGTTAAGCTGACCAAGCGCAAGCTTGTAGTGGTCCTTATCGTACAGGACGTTAATCAAATCAGCATAGAACGGGTGAATGTCCTGTCAAAGAGGCAAAGAGAAATCCCTTACATGAGTGATTCTGGTCTACGAACAACAAAACAAAACATAATCATTCTGAATTGAGACGTACGTCCAGCACAGGGAAGTCCTCAAGGATCTGAGTTAATCTGTCATGATAGGTCTGTTGCGTAAACTTGACCTTCTTCATATAGAACTGGCGGATTCTGGCGATGGCATAATGCTTGTGAACGACCGTCGGGGTCTTCCGCTGCGTCTTCGAAAGGGCGATGTCGATGAAGTCCTGACCCGTGGGCACGGTCTGGATTTGCTTGAAGTTGTAAAGCACCATTCTCT
>NAVB01002928.1:0-13895 GCA_002179805.1 Acanthamoeba lenticulata | reverse complement strand
GTCGGCTGCATTTGAGCCAGTCGAGGGACATGATTCGCCGCGCGTGGCGCTCTTTGGCGCCGTGGGCCGGGACCACTTTGGCCAGACCCTCGTGAGCATTGCCAACGAGGCGACCGTCGACACACGCGGTGCGCCCTTCTCCTTTCCTTCCTCCGCCTTTTCCTTCTCGGCTGACGAGCCCGGGCTCGCGCCGACGGCGACCAGGCGTGGTCGTGTTGGAGACCACCCCGACCGCAGTGTGCATGTGTCTCAGCGGCCAGCACGACCGGGCGTTCGTGAGCACCTATGGCGCCACCGCCGCCGTCACGTTGGCCGACCTCGACCTTGCACTCCTCCGCAACTGCACGCATGTGGTAACGCCCGGCCACCCGCACGCGTGGAGCCATGCAAGCTACTCACGCGTGAGGTCCTGCTTCGGTGACGCGCAGCACTTTTGTGGATACTTTATGATGCGCGGCCTGCAGGAGGGCTTCGTTGCCCTGCTCCGCGAGCTGCGGGATCGGGGCATCACGCTCTCGCTCGACACCGGCTTTGATCCGGCCAACCGCTGGGAGGACGGCATCCGCGACGTCATCCAACTGGTACGCTCATCATTGCTCTTCTCTCTCGCAGCCTACCGCGAGCGGTGGTGCTCACGCGCGCGCACATCATCGCACTGCACTGCCCGCCAGATGGACCTGTTCTTGCCCAATGAGACCGAAGCGATGGCGATCGCAAAGAAGGACAGCGTGGAGGAGGCGCTGACGGAGCTGACGCGAGGAAACGACGCGCTCTTGGTGGTCATCACCACGGGGCCGGGAGGCGCCATCGCCAAGCGCGGAAAGCAAGTGTGGACGCACAGCGCGTTCGACGTGACGAGTACTTGCCCACCCGCTCTGCCCTGCTCTGTGTCGAACCTGCGCTTACCATTGCACCTGGCAGTCCGGGACACCACGGGGGCTGGGGATTGCTTCTCGGGCGCCTTCTTGGCACAATATCTACAAAACAACGACGTTGCGCAGTCTCTCGTGGTGGCCACCGCCGCGGGTGCGATGGTACGTCAACGTTGCTCGCTCACTTCTGATTGCGAGGAACCTCAGGCCTTGTGATGTATTTCTTTCTCGCGTGAGGCAGGCCGTGGGACGCGAAGGGGTTCCGCCGCACCCAAAGCGAACAGAGCTGCTGGAGTTTGTCGCCAGTCACAACGTGAAAGCCTCGGCAGCCTGAGCCCTGATTTTGCGTCAACGCGACCAACTTGGTCCGGCGCCATTGAGCAAAAGAAAAGTTGGTGATTTTAATGAAAAACTTGAGGAAATTTGCTTGTCATTTACAGCCAATGGCGAAAAAGGCGAGTGGACGGGTTAAGTTCGTTGTTTTGAGCATGCTCAGCACACCCTTCATGCACACGCTGCGAGCATCCGTTTTGTTACTTCTGCTTATTATCGCCAATGCAGGTGAGCCCTTTATTCTTTTGTCAACTTTGGTAAAGCTTGCAGCGGTTGACAAAGATTTGGTCTGCAGAAGCAGAGAGGTGCTTCTTTAAGCACGTCACGGTGCTGCCTCTGCAAGAGGCAACGCTCAACGTAAGTGGTCTTACGGCCGAAGACGTGCGAACACATGTGGAAGAAAAGGTCGAGTGGGTGGACCCCCAAAAGCAGCCCTGGTCGTGCGTCGACGGCCGCTCGACACAACCCGGCCTCACCACGCCAGCAGGCGACTCGGGCGAGTTTATTCTTGGTCTTGTGGCGTACGACATGCATGGCCACTCCCTTCATCTCTGCAGCAGCAGCAGCACTCTGGCCTAAACGAGGAGAATGAACAACATTGCGCAGATACGAGGAACGGTTGTTGGAGGTGATCCCGAGCAGGGGCAAACTGAGCGATGCAGAGGTGGCGTTGCTGTTTCAGGATTTCATCAACGTCATTCCTTACTCGCGCCGCTTCTACCTGCACACCGACGAGGTTCGTGCAGCGCAACCCTAGTGCAAGAAAGTCCGCCTCTTATCTTCATCCTGTACGCAGCATGCCGTCACACGACTGCGAACAGCTCTGAAGGACCACAAGTTTGAGCCGACCCACAAACCTCCGGACAAAGACCAGCCGCGGCTACTCGAACTGCTCAGCGACCCGCTCTATCAAGGCTGCGGTCACCTGCGTCTGCTCCTTCAGCATCCGGACCAGTACCAGGTCCGCCGGCAGCTCACCCGAGCCTATCTGAGTACGACAAACAGCTGTCATTCAATCCATCGTCCTGACGAGCCTCAACTCCCTGACGTCATTGCGCGCTACGCAGAGGCCTTTTATGAATTCATGTGGAACAAGGAACAGGGCATCAAGCTGTTCCTCCGCCCGTCGACCTCCGTCGTGGAGCTCAAGGGCGAGCACAAGGAGCGAGCCGTCGTCGTGATCGACACCGATAAATCACACATGGGCGCTCGTGACGCCGTACGCCTCCACCTGCCCACATGCCCCCGCAACAACGGTTCCGACCGTGTTGCTCACTCTGGCGCTGTGCAACCGTGCAGTGCATGCGGCTGGTCCCCATGATCCCTGGTCTGGATGAACACAACTCGTTCTTCACAGACCACTCGGCCTTCGTGGCCCAGGGCATCCGCGGCGAGGTGCGACTATTCTTTCCACTGTGTTGCTTCGAAGGATGATCCTCTCTCTCACACACCCTGCTTCGCTGGGCTTCACAGGTGGCGCAGTTCTTTGCCGACCAATTGCACGAGCAGGCTTTGCAGAACAACCCTGCATCTCCCTACCCCGTGCGTCTGCACCATCCCTGCCCTCAGGCTCCATCATCATGAAACTCACGCAAAAGGTGATGACGCTTGGCCTCTGTTCATACCAAAGGCGCACCTGCATGGCAGCCAGAACTATGTGCACCTGCTCACACGCGTACGTAAGAATCATAGACGGGTTGAAGGGGGAGGGATTAAGCACTCATCTGAGATCGAATCACCTTGACATGTAGATGACGGAGCTGGGAGACTTGCAGCTGAACCTCACGGTCGGCTACTTGGCTCAAGGGGAGCCCATCTACGCGGTGCTGATCGTCCTCGAACGCGAGCTACGGATGGACATGATTCTCGGTGCGTTTGAGCGCTTCGACAAAGCTGCTGGCGCATCTTGGTCGTTTCTAACACTGCACTGTGTCCGCATAGGGAGCTTGGTCAGCCTCGCTGCTTGGGCGGTGGGCGTGGCGGCGATGATCTACTACGGCCGACGCGCCTTGCGAAAACAGAAACTAAGCCACCCCGGCTGACTTCGTGTAAGAAGAAAGCTGATCTTGGGTCCGGGCAAGGGAACAAATGGCAAGGCAATACAGAGGCCTCTGTGGCGTTTTGTGGCTGCATTGTGCGTTGTGAGGCTCCCAGTGAGGCTCGCCCGTCTCACGGCGTGCCGACTTCGTCAACAAACAGGGTGTTAGGCTGCATGACGTTGAACTCACGTCCGAGAAAGGGCGTGCGAGGCCGCCGAGGAGGGGACCGAGTCAAAGGCGGAAGCCACCAGGTCGGGCTGCGGTGCAGCCCGGTTGGCCCAGAAATAGACCAAGTAGCCCCCCCCCCCCGGCGATGAGCCCGCCTGCTGAGGTCGAGATTGTGGACGATGGCAAAGCGGTCGACGTTGGCGAGAACGAGGACGACGGCGAAACGGACGGCGAAGGCGCGACACGTAGCTTCGGCGACGTCGTCCCAGTCATGGCGTGCCCGACACCGCAGGAAGCCGACAAGCGGTCGCAGACGAGTTCTTTGACCATAAGATAACGAACAACTCCGCCTTCCAGGCTATCGTTGCTCTGCAGCAACCTCTGATTGGATCCTCGGCAGCCCGCGCCACCAGAAACAACTACCACGTTCATCCGCTTATTTTATTTTTATTTTTATTTTTTTTTTAACGCAGTTCCTACCGCGTAGGAGAGCTGTTGCGCTTACTATACCTCATTTTTCCGGAATAGTGGTCGACAAGTACCACCAATCGAAGTATGAGGATATTCTTGTCTGACCAGGGCGAGCTACCGTAACTCCACGCACAGAGCTCCGTGCTGGGAGTAACGGTCGACCGTGGCAGAGAGGTAACCGCGACCGTTACTCTGCGGCACTAGGGTTTTTCCCCCGCGGGAGCGCAACTCCGGGTGAGGATTTATAGGCTCAAGCCAGTAACCGTTCTACAATACGCCAGCACTAGTCAGCGGCATCAACCAAGCCTGCCAGGTTTACAACACCAATGAACAAGGGAGACAAGGAAGGAGAGAAGGACTGTAGGGCGGAGGGGCGCGGGGCTAGTGCTCGTGGTCAGGAGAGGCACGTTGAGCCAAGTGAGGAATACGAGGTGCAAGACCATGCTGAGGGCATTGCAGCCATCCCTGACAGTCAAGTAGAGGAGATAAAACGTTGCATCAGGGGACAGGAAGAGCATTTGGCCTTTTTCCGCGACGCGCACCACTTCAAGCTCTTCTGCCCACAATGCCACTACCGGTGCCCTCGGGCAGAGGATGCCGTGAACTACTTCGAAATGGCACTTACAGTAAGTGTTCTTTTCATTGTGCCCTCCTTTATCCCACTACCTGACTTTGTCTTGCCGCAGATGTGTGATTGCGCAGTTGCTCTGTTGAACCATGATCCCATAACCGTTCCCACGATCTGGAGCAAGGAGTGCTGTACGTACAGCACTTTCCATATCTTTGGCTCTTGTGGCTTGGGTTAATGCATGTTTCCACAGTTCAAAGGACTTGGTCGTTACCATATTTTACATTTATCTACATGTCGACCAAGGGAGCCTGTCCTCTGCACACAGTTGAAGGTTGGTTGTTCCTTCTTTCCAAGCTATCTCTTTATGTCTCTGAGCCTGTGTGTATACTCTCGATATGGCAGATGATATCTCCAAAGAGCACGCAGACAAGGTGGTTTTGTTCATCATCAAGTACGAGAGCTTGTTACAGGTGCGATTAGTCCTCTAGCTTGTCAGTTGGTTTGGCCGCGAAACTAACAGCCTTCCTTACAGGCCTTGCTAGCTGAATTCATCAAAGTGCGGGACAAACTACGCAAGACCATGAACAGGGCGGAGTAATTTCGTCTGCTGGAGTGCACGGACGAGCTTGAGGAGCACCACGACCTTTCCCTTCATGTAAATTAGGTAGTCTACGTAACCCCAGCTGGATGCACCCGAGCACAAGAAAAAAGTTGCCAGGACCGGGAATTGAACCCGGGTTGTTGGTACCACAAACCAATGTACTACCACTATACTATCCCAGCGCGTGATATCAGACTTGCCTCCGTGGAGCTGTAAACAATATAGGGATTATTGCTCTCAGCGATTCGAATGCCCATTGGTGTGCCGCAAGCGTACATACACTGGTCCACAAAACGCTTACTTAATCAAAAACAAGCAACAACATGAGCGCAGTCACTCGACGGCCGAAGGGGGTTATCTCGTCCGACAAGGACTTCAAGAGCTTCACGGAATTCTTTCCGTTCTACATGCAGGAACACTCGAGCAGGCTCAATCGTCGTCTGCACTTCATCGGCACCACACTGGCCATGATCTCTCTACTCGTTCTGTGTTTCTTGGGTCTCTTCAAATACCTCTTTGTTCCCTTCGTGGTTGGCTATGGCTTCGCTTGGGTACACCCTCTCCTCCTCTCGCGTACTGGAATTAATTTCTGACTTCCACATTTTTTTTTTTTTAAAGATTGGCCACTTCTTTGTCGAGAAGAACAAGCCTGCCACTTTCAAGTACCCGTTCTACTCATTGGTATGTTACCCTCACTGAATGAGAGTGCAACTATCCTCATTTGTGAATTGTTCCAATCCAGATGGGGGATTTCCAGCTCTGGTACAACATCGTTAGCGGCAAGCAAAAGTTTTGAGCGCTCCTGCTCTGGTGTGGTTCTTGACAAGATGCTTTGCATAAAGTGTCGTCGCCGCCAGGCGTGTGGTGTATTTCTGTGCCAGCTCTCTGCGGAAAGTGCAAGAACGGACTTTCCGCAGAAGTCCTGCCCTGACCGCGGCCGTCAAAGCAAACACACCTCAGCTTGTCCACTCGGCACACGAAGATGGCTAATCTGAAGCGAATGATGAAGCGGTTCGGAGAGGAAGTAGGCAAATTGACGTTTGCTCCGCCAGTAACTTATGTCTACAACCCGCTGGACTACGCGTTTGCTGGGCATGAAGCCTTCATCAATAAGTTCTTCCGTCGCGCCCCCTCCTCCGGGGCAGGCGAAGAAGCAGATGCAGAGCCGCGACCCACGATGCTGGTGAGCATGAACCCCGGACCCTACGGCATGACCCAAAGCGGTACTCGCCGCTTCGTCGTTTAAATCCTTCCATCTTTTAACCCCCTCCTCGCCTTTGAACCTCAGGCGTGCCTTTTGGTGCACCTAAGATCGTCCAGAGCTGGATGGGGATAAATCTACCGGCGGACGCCATCCGGCCACCAGAGGCCGCCTGCCCTTATCGACCCATCTTTGGGTTCTCGCCAGTGCCCATCACGCCCACCGAGGTCGATGACGGCGAACAGAAGAAGAAAAACAAGAGCCGCAAGAAGCGCGTTCCTGCGCGCCAGCCGTCACTGCGAGAGGAGGTAAGCGGGAAGCGGATCTACGTCAACTGGGCCATGAACACCTACCCGTCAGCGGAGGCCTTCTTTGAACAGTTCTACATCCACCCCTACTGCCCAATACAGTTCCTGGAGGCAAGCGGTACCAACATCACGCCTGACAAACTGCATAAGGACGACCGCACCAGGCTCTACGAAGTGTGCGATCGCTATCTGCGCGAGGCCATCTTGATGATGCGACCTCAACGGATCGTCACAATCGGCAACTTTGCCGACGAGCGTGTGCGCTACACACTACGGCAGTGGCAGGAGGGGGAAGCTACGTCCGAAGAGGAAGATTTGCTGCAGAGGCTTGTCGTGGGCAAGATTCCTCACCCTAGGTACGCAGCCCTCCCGGCTCTGGCTTCATCTGGCAGCCTCAAACTTATGCTGTGTTTCAGCCCACGGAGCCCGGTGGCACGCCTCGTGTGGGCTCATGGCGCCCACAAGGTCAATGAGCTCCTGCGTAGCTACGGCGTGGACGTCCCAATTGCAGCTGCGGAGGATGATGCCTCTCCGAAGACGAAAGAGACGACAGGATCAGCCAAAAGGGGTCGGGCGAGCGCTGCATCAAAGTCACCTTCCTGTCAGCGCAGTGAGAGCTCCTCTACTGGGCTGCCGTTAAGCAAACGGCGCCGAACACAGCAAGTCCAGCAGGAAGGGTGAATGCAAGGTGCAGGAAATAGAGAAAAGTTGTTGAAATATAGTTTTTTGGCGCGCAATAAGAAGATGGAACAAACCCAACGCATCTTCCTGCTCCCCCACCGTATGCCGCTTCTGCCGACGTGAACTCGTTTGTTTATTGCTCTTTTCTTAAACAAGGTTTTCTTGCACAGAAACGGGAGACAAAGATCTCAAAATCGTGACACTGCCCCATCCACGAACGGGTACCTACCTACCGTTACTGTTCTTGCCTGCCACAGTTTTCAAGCACACTGCTTACACCGCACCGAATTAGGCGAGGATGCCCGCTACATGATACGGCCAGGGCAGGTGCTGGAGATACAAAAGGTGTCCGAACGCTATCGCTGCTGGTTCAAGGACAATCACGTGCTCAAAGGTCTGCTAGCACAACACCACTTCGATCAGTACGTGGCTAACTTTGTGTTCAGACGGCAGCCTCTTCATCGCCACCGAGGTGGATCCCCTCTTCGTTCTCCTCCCTTTGTTGGAAAAGAATCGCAAAGAGGTACCTCTGCCGCTGGATCCAAGGAGGGCAGGACACGACCTATGGGTCTCACATTATCACTTTCAGACCGCCGAGAGCGCGGGTTACTTCTGTGAGATGGACCAAATCCTCACCGAAGATGAGGCCTACCCTGGCTACGCGCGATTTCTTGAGTGGCCCACGCTGCCGTGCGCCCTTGTGTGCGACGTCAAAGGTGCACCGGGGTGTCCCTGAATGCATTCAATTTCTGATTGGGGACTCACGAGGCTGCTACCGACATGAATGCAGATGCCGGGGCTGGGCGAGTCTACTACCGATTGGACAACAAGAAGGTGGTGCAGTGGCTTCGAGCCAAGGTGCAACGACTGAAGAGCCACCTTGCCGCCACTCCCGACTTAGCAAACAGTCTGCGCGGTGGTGCTCGGGCGGCCAACTTCCGCGAGCAAGCGCCCTTGTCTGAAGGTACCTTTATGTGAGAGCCTTTATGTGAGTGTTAGCCAGATCTGACTAGCACTAATCTTCCTGGTTGCGCCTGTATCCAGCCGACCTGACCAAGATCGCGGTTGGGTTCGTGGCTGAGTACATCAAGGCCGATTGGCAGGCCAAGCTCTGCGAGTTCTTTGGGTGCGCACCCGCCTTGCGCTACAGCTGCCTTGATGTTGTGCTCACTCAGTCAAACAGCCTCCCGCTGGTCCTCGAGACCGCCAAGGCGGTACAAGCGCTCAACACCGGACCATCAGGTACGCCAAGTGCGTGTCTATGGTAGCACTGCCGCGCCTTCTAAGCATCGGAGGGTTGGTCAACAACACCAACAGCGGCAGAGAGGGCCAGCTTCGGAGGTGGGTGGGAGCCCGATGACCTTGCCAAGTACTCCTACGAGGGCGCCGCGGCCAAGCCTGCCACTGCTAAGACTCCCACCAAGTCGCTGGCACAAAGAAAGTACGTACTTTTCACCGCGAACCGCGAGGAATGCATGCATTGTGCTGCACCGATCTTACGTTTCCTTCGTTGCTTCAGATTGGAAAAGGTGGACAAGCGAGGGATGGCCACCCTCAACAACTTCTTTACCGTGAAGAAGAAGGAGTGAAGGGACAAAACGGTGAATTTTTGAATTTTCGTGAATTAAAAAGTCCATTTGTTCGCCTCGGTCAAGCGCAACACAAACGAACGACGGCGAAGATGTTGGCCGCAATTCGAAACTTTAAGAGGGATAATCTGCAGCAGGTAGAGACCAAAGTGGTGCATCCAGGCGATCTATTCAATCTTAACGAGCCGAAGCTGCCCTCGGTAAGTGGAACCCGTTAGCCTTTGCGCGCCCAAATCATCGCTCAAGCGGCAGCTTTTCCGTTGGGTGCGGGGCAGGAGCACATCTTCACAGAGGAGGAGCTTGCCTCATGTGAAGTGGACCTCTCAGCTCTCACCATTCTGTCCACTCTCGGCCGGGGCGCCCAAGGTGCGTAGCACTTGGACGTGGTCATGCCAACCGAGTCTGTCTTTGACAACTCCCCGCCTTGCTGTTGCAGGTGTCGTCTTGAAGGGCAAGCTGCACCAAGAAGACGTCGCGGTTAAGCGTCTGCATCACAGGTAATGAACACAAGACCTCCTTCTCTGAGGTTATTGTTTGGTGAGGAGGCTCATGAGCGTATTGATTGCGGCCAGTGCGAGCGACCTGACGCCGACCGAGTTGGCCAACTTCAGGCAGGAGGTTGCCATCATGAAGCAGCTGCGTCACCCCAAGGGTATGTAGCTCCCTTGGCAGCTGCGGCACATCTGACTCGTTTGCTACACAGTGGTGCAGTTCATGGGCGCCTCTACCACCGGCGACAACCTCATGGTGCGTTGATCTCTGCGCAGGCAGGCAGAAGCAAGGGGGAGTGAGCTGACGCTCTCCAAATGCATTGCGTCACAGTTGGTGACTGAGTTTATGCCCCGTGGCGATCTCGAGCACCTGCTCAAGGACCGAAGTGCGGAGCTCAGCTACTTCCAGCGGATCAAGATAGCCACCGACATCGCTATCGCCATGACCTGGTTTGACCTTCTTCTCCCGTACCGAGAGCGGTTTTGACCAAGGGATTATTGGCGCGACAGGCTGCACAACACAAAGCCGGTCTTCATTCACCGAGACCTCAAGGTACCGCAAGCCTGAACTAGAATACGCAGACAAAACGTTAAACCATGTTCGACTCTTCTGCCGGTTAGAGCTCGAACGTGTTGGTAGACAACAACTACAACGTGAAGATATGCGACTTTGGGCTGACCCACGTCAAGCAACACGTGGCGGGGGCCTCGGGTCACTACGGCCTCAAGGGCACCCCCTACACGATCGCGCCGGAGGTCTTTCGCGAGGAAGAATACAACGAGAAGACTGACGTCTACTCCTTCTCTATCGGTACGTGACCTCTTCCTCAGCTTCTCCGCACACGTTCAACGTTCAGGGCATCTGACGCCTGCACCAGTGCTCTATGAACTTTATACGCGAGAGTCGCCCTACGGTGAAGAGATGACAGCGCAGGAGATCCGCGACGCTGTGTGCTCGGGTGCCCGGCCTTCCATCCCGTCGGGGTGCCCTGCCATGCTGCGAGCTCTCATGGAAGGTACGCCTACTCCCGCCAGCAGCCCGAGTCCGGCACGTGCGTGAGGCTCACGGCATGTCGCGCAGCGTGTTGGGACGACGACCCGAGCAAACGGCCCACGTTCCCGAAGATTGTGGACGAGCTTTATCGTCTCCTCATCCCTGACGAGGGCGCCCGCGAGCTGTGGTCCACCGTCTTCTCGCTTGAGGTGACGCCAAGCCTCACGTGCTTTGCTTGTATGTGGAGACTGACGGACGATGACCTTCAACTATGTCCCCAATAGTATTACTGTCCGGAAGCCAAGTTCAAGGCGGGGCTCGCGGCCTACTTGCGCACCACAGAGAACGATCCGCGCCTGCAAATCGTAGGGGCCCTGCTCGGTACGTGGTGTCTGCTGTGCGCTCCCAGGCGTCACCCAGCGAGTTGACCGACCGTCCAAAAATGCAGAGGCCACGCGAGGGCTGGTCTCGATGGAGAAGGTGACGGAGCTCACGTCTTGGTTCGGCTCGCTCAAGCCGGCCGAAGGCGCGCCCAGCTTCCTTGATAAGGTGTGTGCTCATGTTCCTCCTCGCGCGCGCGCCTTTCATGGCTTACAGTCGTGACTGGATTGGCAGGTGGAGAGCATCTGCACGCAGCCGTGGTTCCATGGCGCCATCTCGCGGGACGAGACGAATCAAAAGCTGGCAGACCAGCCTCTGGGCACGTTCCTTGTGCGCCTAAGCACGGAGCCTGGTCCGTTTACACTCTCGCGACGTTTCTCTTGCTCTGCCCTCTGCTGATTGAAGGTTGTGGCGCAAATCAGGCTGCTACGTGCTGGCCTTTGTGGGGGAGAAGGGTCGCATGCAACTCAAGGTCGCGCCGAAGGGCGACCAGTTGGTGCTCGGGGCTGTCTCTGGTCCTACAATCAACGACATTATCGGTACGGGCTCGAGCCCTCTTGCCCCTCCCGTCCCAGCTGCTCCTGTTCTTGTTCTGACTTGGCCATGTTTGCTGTTTTGTTTTCGAACCCCAAAAAGACCAATACCGAACGACGCGACCAGAGAGCTTCGCCCGACCGTGCCCACACCCGTGGATCGACCGACTGGACTCCAAACAAGACTCAGGTGGCTACGAGGCTGATCTCGCCAGTGCTTTTTAAGAAGAGGCGGGAGGTCTCGCAGCTTTCCCCTTGGCTGCCCCGATAGCACTCTAAAAACAGGAAGTTGGAAGAAAACACGCAGAAATGTCTGAAAAGAAATGACACTGATTTAAAGGAAACTCGCGACGTGAAAACTGCAAATACACAAAAAGGAGGACAAGGAAGGTGGCGGTGCGGGCGAACGACTCACCGCCTTGTACAGCTTATCAGTACGAATTCGTGAAGCAAAAAGAGAGTTTTTATTTATGAAGAGGACGCGGGAGGCGGCCGTTTGTGGCGGGTGCCACGAGCCGACCACCGAGGGCCTCCAACTGCCGTGCGCCCACCACTTCTGCCTGGGCTGTGCCTGGTCGGCCTTTCGATCTTCTGGAAACACATGCGAAGGTACATTACTGTCGCCCATTTGCATCAAATTTGCTTCTCTTTTCAGTTTTCTTTTTCGGCACGAGGCAACGATGTCGCTCGAAATTTAACATGCGTGGCTATCGCAGCGATTTTGTCTGTTGGCGGGGCTGCTGCCGAGCATCCAGAAGGAGGACTGGTGACCGGGCCAGGGGGAAGCGACTCGCGGCTCGAGTGCGCCGAATGCGGGACTAGGGTCAGTGCGACGGAGCTGGAAGACGGCTGGCTGGCGCTGCTCCGCCACCCCAAGGAGGCTCGAGGCGAGAAGGAGCAGACGACGGCAGGCAGCGGGCTGCTGCGGGAGCAGCTTCGCGTCCATGACAACGACATGTCCGTTGAGGACGCCGCCAATGCCACCGTTGGGGGCCTGCCACCCCGGCCCTATCGGCACATGCTCTTCACCGCCACGGCCCCACTGATGTCGCTGCGCGAGCTTGTGGGCGGCAACGCTGGCTCCGAGGCGCCGCCATGTGCCACACAGACCACGCCGGGCGGCCCGGCACAGGGCTTCCTCGCTGCCGGCACCACCATGGTGCCAAGCCAAAGCGGCAGCGGCGGCATTGCTCCGCTGAGCGACAATGAGGGTTCCCAGCCTTCGCCCCAGACGGACATGTCCCAAGAGACAGTCACGAGTGCCACCACCACTGCGGCTGCCGCCTCAACCTCCACGACGCCCTCGGGACCTCCCACTACCACCACCACCGTACGCATCACACCTCACCATTTCATCTTTTGTCGCGATTGCTTGGTGTGCGTTGCTCAATTGTGCTTGCTGTGGTCGCGCACGCGCAGTCAACTGACCCGACGCGGTCGGCCGAGAGTACGGAGGCTGACCCGACGGCCGAGGTCGAGGTCCTGTTCCAGCGCGGACTAGCGTGCGAAAAGGCCGAGGACGGCAACCTCCAGGAGGCGCATGATTGCTACAAGCGGGCGGCTGAGTTGGGTCATGTGGAGGCCGCCTACCGCTACGGCGTCTGTCTCAAGCATGGCAAGGGCGCCGAGAAGAACCCGCAGACCGCCTTCGCCTGGTTTATGAAGGCCGCCGAGTCTGGCCTTGCCCCAGCTCAGGTTTGCTAGTGCTACCTTATTTTTATTATTTATTCTATTATTTTTAGGATTTTGGTTTTAAAAATATTTTTTAAAACAATACTCCGCTATTATTGGTGTCCCTTGGTCTTCTTCTATTTTTATCTATCATTAAAATTCATGTACTTATATTCCATTTTGTGTTTCTTTTGTGCAGTATAACGTGGGGTGGTGCTACCGATACGGGTGTGGAGTGCCGCGCAACTACGACTTGGCCTTTCACTGGTACTGCAAAGCGGCCGAGCAACGGTACCCGCACGGCATGTTCGCCGTGGGCAAGGCCTACAGCAAGGGCTGGGGCGTTGAGCAGGACCCACAAAAGGCCTTTGAATGGTGCGTAGTGCCCCTTCGACTCTGCCTCTGTGTTGGCGTTTGTGTACCTTGTGGTGTTGATTGGCGGCGACGTGATGACCACTTGCAGGTACACACGGGCAGCCGAGGCGGGAAGCGGTGAGGCGCAGTGCAACCTGGGCTGCTGCTACGCACGTGGTCAGGTAAGAATGCAATCCCGCTCTTCTCTCATTTCCTCCCCTCTGCCCGCTGCTGAAACCTATGCGACATCGGTGGTGGGTGTGGGACAGGGCACGCCCAAGGACATGGAGAAGGCGCGCGACTGGTACGCGCGAGCCGCCGAAATGGGAAACGTGCCGGCTCAGGCCAACCTGGGCGTCATGTACCTCAAGGGCGATGGCATCCCGGCCGACGTGCCCAAAGCCCTTGGACTCCTCGCCGCCGTACGGCTACTATGTCTACTGTTTTTTAATCTTATCATTTTTATATCATTTAATTGTTTAAAATTACAATTTTCTGATTTATGTGGCTGTACAGGCGGGACACCACGGAAACCTGAAGGCGCAGTTCCACCTGGGCACAACCTTCTTCTTCGGAACCGAAGAAGTCGAGCGCGACTACACGCGCGCAGCCGAATGGTGCGCCTCTCTCCTGGCCC
>NAVB01002919.1:0-14879 GCA_002179805.1 Acanthamoeba lenticulata | reverse complement strand
CAGGAAGTTGGCCTTGGCCGCCTGAATCTTGTCACGCGCGGTCTTGATGGTGCGGGCCACCTGATCGTCCGACGCGTAGGTCTCGAGCGCCGGGATCAGCTGCTCGAGCTCATCAATGGCCTCGACAGCCGTGTCGTAGTACTCCTTGTGGTGCCACGTCTTGATAAAGTTCTGCTCGTTGATGTTATTTTTGTTGTTGTTAAGGTGAGGTGTGTTGTTTTCTCCACAGATCAGCCCCTTGAGCAAACAAGAAGAAAAGAAGGACTAACAAGGATGTGGGATGGCAGGTGTAACGTACGTCGAGCTTGTTGTGCACGGCGTTCACCTTCTCGCGGAGGGGCTCGGCCTCAAACTTGACTCGGGCCTGAGCAAAGTTGGCCTCGGCCTTGGCGATCCTCTCGCGCGCGGCCTTGACGGTGTCGGCCACGTGCGAGTCGCTGATGTACTGCTCGAGCGCCGGCAGGAGCAGGTTCAGCTCGTCAATGGCCTCGACAGCCTTATCATAGTACTCCTTGTGGTGCCACGACTTGATGAAATCCTGCATGTTGTTGTGATTACGTTGTCAGCTGCTGACAAGGATAAGCACGGAATGCACGAGAGAAGACACGCGTACATCGAGCTTGGCGTAGGCCTGCGAGACCTGATCCTTGAGCGCCGCGGACTCAAACTTGACCTTGGCCTGCGGAATGTTGGCCTCAGCCTTGGCGATCTTCTCCTTGGTGTTTCGGATGACGTCGGACACGTGCGAGTCAGCGCTGTACTGCTCGAGCGCCGGCAGGAGGATGCTGAGCTCCTCGAGCGCCTCCATGGCCTCGTTGTAGTACTCCTGGTAGTACCAGTCCTTGATGAATTTCTGTAGGTCGTTGGTGTTTGTTGCCAAGTTCGATCGTCGTTAGCCAACAGAGGACACAAGGAAGCGGCCGCTTGCGGAAGAAGACGTACGTCAAGGCCCTGCTGGATCTTGTTGACCTGGTCCTTGAGCGGCTCGGCCTCGAACTTGAGCTTGGCCTGTGGCATGTTGGCCTCGGCCTTGGCGATCTTCTCCTTGGTGTTCCGGATGGTGTCGGAAACGTACGAGTCGCTCGCGTACTGCTCGAGCTCCGGGAGGAGCGCGTTAAGCTCTTCAATGGCCTCGATGGCCTCGTTGTAGTACTCCTTGTGGTACCAGTCCTTGATGAATTTCTGTAGGCGAGGATCGTTGATTCATGTCGTCAGCCAGTTGAAGATGATCGAGCCGAATCAAGAAGACATAAGGAAGAGGAGGCCAAACGTACATCAAGCCGGCCGCTGACTTGGCTCACCCGCTCGCGGATGGCGGCGGACTCGAACTTAATCTTGGCCTGTGGCACGTTGGCCTCGGCCTTGGCGATCTTGTCCTTGGCCGTCTGGATCACACCAGCAATGTACGAGTCGGCGCTGTACTGCTCGAGCGCGGGGAGGAGCGCGTTAAGCTCGTCGATAGCCTCCATGGCCTCGTTGTAGTACTCCTGGTAATACCAGTCCTTGATGAATTTCTGTAGGTCGTTGTTGTTGGTTGTTTGTTGGTCAGTGACTGAACTGGCGTGAAGGGGGGAGGGAACAAAGCGTACGTCGAGCTTCTGGTGAGTGGCTGTGACCTTGTCACGCAGAGGCTCGCCCTCGAACCGCACGCGCGCCTGCGGGAAGACCGACTCGACCTTGGCCAAGTCCTTCTTCGCGCTGGCCAGCATCTCAGCGGCGTACTTGTCCGCCGAATAGCTCTCGAGGACAGGCAGGAGTGTGTTGATCTCCTCGATGGCCTCCACAGCAGCGTCATAGTAGGGCTTGTGGTGCCACGTGTGGCAGAACGTCTGTTGGTTGGATGAAGGTAGGCCTGGTGAGAGGCGGCGGGAAAGGCACAACAGGTCCAGAGCAGAAGGTCGAGACGTACATCGATGGGCCGGAGGAGAGTGCGGATCTTCTCGATGATCGGCTTGGACTCGAAACGCGCCTTGGCGTTGGGCACAAGCTCCTGCGCCTTGACGATCTTCTCGTTGGCCGTCTTGATCACGCCCGCAATGTACGAGTCGCCGCTGTACTGCTCGAGCGCCGGCAGGAGAGCGTTGAGCTCCTCGATGCCCTCCATGGCGGTGTTGTAGTACTCCTCATAGTACCACTCCCGGATGAATTTCTGTAGCGATATAACGACAATGCCACCGTCAACACGTGAACACTGGGTGAGGAGGGGGAGGGGGAACGGGGCAATGCGTACATCGAGCTTCTGGTGAGTAGCCACGACCTTGTCGCGCAGAGGCTCGCCCTCGAACCGCATGCGCGCCTGCGGGAACACGGACTCGACCTTGGCCAAGTCCTTCTTCGCGCTGGCCAGCATCTCAGCAGCGTACTTGTCCGCCGAGTAGCTCTCGAGGACAGGCAGGAGCGAGTTGATCTCCTCGATGGCCTCCACAGCGTCATCGTAGTAGGGCTTGTGGTGCCATGTGTGACAGAACGTCTGTTGGTTGGAGCCGACAGGAGTTGAAAGAGAATGCGGTGAGGCCCAGTGTCGACGTAAAAGAGAGCACGAAACAGATATAACGCAAGGCGGGGCGAGACGTACATCGATGGGCCGGAGAAGGGTGCGGATCTTCTCGATGATCGGTGAGGACTCGAACCGCGCCTTGGCGTTGGGCACAAGCTCCTGCGCCTTGACGATCTTCTCGTTGGCCGTCTTGATCACGCCCGCAATGTAGGAATCCGCGCTGTACTGCTCAAGCGCCGGGAGGAGAGCGTTGAGCTCCTCGATGCCCTCCATGGCAGTGTTGTAGTACTCCTCATAGTACCACTCCCGGATGAATTTCTGTAGCGATGGCGGTAAAGCAAAATAAATGTAAAAGAAAAGTTAACCCTCAGCTGCTGCACGTGGAGAAGGTGAGTGGCGTAGAAGGTGGGGGGGGGGGAAGCGTACGTCGAGCTTCTGGTGAGTAGCCACGACCTTGTCGCGAAGCGGCTCGCCCTCGAACCGCACGCGCGCCTGCGGGAACACTGACTCGACCTTGGCCAAGTCCTTCTTCGCGCTGGCCAGCATTTCGGCAGCGTACTTGTCCGCCGAATAGCTCTCGAGGACAGGCAGGAGCGAGTTGATCTCCTCGATGGCCTCCACAGCGTCATCGTAGTAGGGCTTGTGGTGCCACGTCTGACAGAACGTCTGTTGCACGTTGCATCACGAGCGGGGATGAGCATCATCACGCGAGACCAGAACCATAGGAAGGCAGATGAAGGGGGGCTGGCCGAGCGAGACATACATCGATGGGCCGGAGAAGGGTGCGGATCTTCTCGATGATCGGCTTGGACTCGAACCGCGCCTTGGCACCGGGCACGAGCTCCTGCGCCTTGACGATCTTCTCGTTGGCTGTCTTGATCACGCCCGCAATGTACGAGTCGCTCGCGTACTGCTCGAGCGCTGGGAGGAGCGAGCTGAGCTCCTCGATAGCCTCCATGGCCTCGTTGTAGTACTCTTCGTAGTACCACTCCCTGATGAATTTCTGTAGGTCCAAAGACGAGTCAGCGGAATGCAAGGTCCACAAGAAATCGTTTGTAAAACTGGAAAGAATGAAGAGTGGTGAGGGCAATGCGTACGTCGAGCTTCTGGTGGGTGGCCGTGACCTTGTCGCGCAGAGGCTCGCCCTCGAACCGAGCGCGCGCCTGCGGGAACACGGACTCGACCTTGGCCAAGTCCTTCTTCGCGCTGGCCAGCATGTCCGCGGCGTAGGAGTCCGACGTGTACATCTCCAGCGCAGGCAGGAGCGAGTTGATCTCCTCGACGGCCTCCACGGCGGCATCATAGTAGGGCTTGTGGTGCCACGTGTGACAGAACGTCTATTGGTTGGATGAAGTGGAAGCGCAACAGAATAAATAGTGAGACCCCTAACGCTGCCTTTTGCTCACAACATAACAGCGACTTGGCAGTTCGGGTGGCGACAACGTACGTCGATGGGCCGAAGGAGGGCGCGGATCTTCTCGATGATCGGGCTCGACTCGAATCGCGCCTTGGCCTGCGGGATGAGAGCCTCGGCCTTGGCCATCTTCTCCTTGGCGTTCTTGACGTTGGACTCCACGTAGGAGTCGCTCGTGTACTGCTCAAGCTCAGGCACCATGGCCTTGAGCTCCTCGAGCGCCTCCAGAGCGGTGTTGTAGTATTCCTCGATCCAGTAGCGCGAGATGAAGTCCTGTTGTTGCCGGGGCCCAGAGACGGTCAGCGCGTTGGCTCACGCATGTGTGGGGGCAGCACACACGAGTGAGAACGTACGTTGAGCTTGCTGTGCGTGCTGCTGACCTTATCGTTCAGCGGGCCAGACTCGAACCGCGCCTTGGCCTGCGGGAGGACGGCCTCGGTCTTTTGGATCATCTCGCGGGCCGTCTTGATCGTGCCGGCCACGGAGGTCGAGGCCTCGGCGTAGATTTCGAGAGCCGGCAGGAGCGACTTGAGCTCCTCCATGGCCTCGAGGGCCGTGTCGTAATACTCCTTGACGTGCCAGCGGCTGATGAACGGCTGCACGGCGCCAACGACCAACCCTCAAAAGGGTTACCAGTTCTGTACAAAGAGGAGGGTTGTTGGATGCGTGGGACGTACGTCGAGTTTCCGGTAGGTGTCGACGACCTTGTTGCGGAGCGGCTCGGCGGCAAACTCTGCGCCGGCCTTGATGAGGAGCTCCTGCGTCTTGGTCATCTTCTCCTTGGTGGTCTTCAACACGCTCGCCACGTCGCTGTCAGCGGCGTACGTCTCGAGGGCTGGCACGAGCGCCTTGAGCTCCTCCATGGCCTCCACGGCGTCGTTGTAGTAGCTTTGCACGTGCGGGCGGCTCATGAATTCCTGAGAATCACAAAAGGCAAAAGAGTCAACGCGGCGGACCTCACCTCGACTTCATCCTAAGTGTGCCTAAAACGTACGTTGAGCTTGTTGTGCGTCGAGACGACCTTGTCCTTGAGCGCCATCGACTCAAACTTGACTGCAAGATCGAAGGCCCCACACACAACTGATATCAGACGCACGCTCTTCTCTCGAGGAGGAAGCGCGCGGGGCGAGTAGGGGATGTGTACGCTTAGCCGCGGGGACGAGCGCCTCGGCCTTGGCCACCTGGGCCTTGGTCGCCTTGAGCAAGTCGTCAACCGACGAGTCGCACGTGTAGGGCTCGAGCGCAGACAACAACCCGTTCAGCTCCTCGAGGCCCTCCATGGCCGTGTTGTAGTAGTTCTGGACGTGCGGCCGAGTGATGAAGTCCTGTTTTGTATGTGCGTGTGTGTGGTTGTGTGTGGAGCTCGTTCAGTAATGAGGGCAAGCTCGAGGGGACGAGAAGAATGAATGAACGTACGGTGAGCTTGTCGCGAGACTTGCGGACCATATCAGTCAGCGGCTTCGACTCCATGCGGGCCTTGGCCAGAGGGATGTTCTTGTTGGCCTGCTCGATCTTCTCCTTGGTGGACTTGAGGGTGTTGGCGACGAACCCGCTGCCGTCATCAAACTGTTCAAGGGCCGGCACGAGAGCCTGCAGCTTCTCAAGCGCCTCCAAGGCCACGCGGTAGGCGTTCTCGTCGTGCCACCGGTTGATGAACTCCTGCAGCTTGCTTGCCCAGGAGGAGACCTCGACGCGGAGCGTCTCCACCGAGCCCGACTGCTCGTAGCGGTTCAACTGTGATTCCCGCGCGCGCGAGTGTAAGACTCAACACAACAGGACCCCGCACTCACGAAAGAAGAAGAAGAAGAAGAAAAAGGCGACATACAGCCGCGTCGGCATCAGCGACGGTCTGCTTGGCGGCGGCAGAAACCGTTTGGGGTGTTAGGTCGCCCACCACCTTGACGTCAAGGTGGAGTTCGAGCTCTGTGGCGCTCGTCCACAGGTTGTCCTTCAGCCGGCGGACCTCGCTCGCGTCTGTAGGCCGAGACAACAAGTTGGTTGTCGTTAGGGGCCGATGGTGCTCACCATCCAGAGAGAGACAACCCAAGAGCATCGAGTAGACTCGACAAAAAACGCACCCTTCTCATTGACAATGCGACCGAAAAGGATGCCCTTGAGGTGCCTCTGCTGGGCATCAGTGTCCTTCATCAGGTCAGTGACCTTCTTCACGAGCTGCGCGCCCTGATCGGCGTCGGAAGCAAGGGCCAGCTTGTTGGCCGCTTCCGACAGACCCGCTTGCAGCGCAGGCAGCTTGGCCTTGGCCTACAGAGCATCATAGATTGAGCAACTCGAAGTGTTACTACAACACACGCTCTACAAGAGGTACGAAGACGTAGAGGGCAGTTGGTCGTCACCTTATCAAGAGCACCATATTTGCTCGTGAACGTGTCGAGAGCGGGCTGGAGCTCGGCCACAGCATCAGCCAACTTCTTCAAGTCCGCTTCAGCTGTTGTGTGCCCCAACCAGTTACGTGAGCCGGAAATAGCTCAGGAAATTGCAATGAGGAAAAGGATGTCGTGATTTTCTTCTTGTTTCCTAGGGCCGTACCCGGACGGATGGAAGAGCCGGGCACGAAGATGACGGCGCGTGCGGCGTCCTGCGCCTTCTTCAGGAGCGCTTCGACGGCCTTGAGTTCTGCGTCGACCTCTTTGGCCTTGCTCGCGCCGTCGATGGCGGCAGCGGCCTGCGCAGCGGCCGCCTCCAGCGCTGGCAACTTGGCCTGCACCTTGGCGTCCGATCTGTCCAGCTGCGCGGAGCGAACAAAAAAAAAAGTTATTTAACGGTTGCGCCATAAGGCACCGGAAACAGGAGGGCTCGAGTGAGGCGCAACAAAGCCGGAAATGCAACCGCGTGGGCGCGTAACCGCCAGGTCATCCATCGACACGAAAGAAAATGAAACGAAGGACGAGAACGAAGCAAAAAAAAAAAAGGCTGTTGGTGGTGCGAGGAGCGGGCAGGTGCGCGTACCTGCGCGAGCTTGTCGTTGAGTTGGTTGAGGAAGTTCTGCGCTTTGGGCGCTTCATTGGGCATGAGGTGGAGGAAGCGCGATGCGTTCTCCAGAGAGTTCTTCAGGGTTTCGGCTTCACGCAGAAGGGCGTCCATGTTTGCGCGGTGACGAGACGAGACTTGTAATTGTACACACGAGGGCCCCAGCAAGCTGCGGAGAGGGCGTTTGCCGGTGGAGGAGGCGAAAGGAACTAACGCTTGCCGGTCCGGCTCATTGCAATTTAAGAATACGGGGATCCTCCGCGATTGGCTCCACGCCGCCGAATGAGCGCGAAGATAAAGTACTTGGAAGAGGCGGCCGCGAAACAAACACTTCTAAATCGCACCGTTGGGAACTGACTCTCTTCTCCCTTCCTCGAAGAAGAGGACCCACACACACACGTCTGCCAACGTGCGTTGTGGGTGTAGTGTTGTCGTGCAAGAAGAAGAATAAGGTCATGTGGGCGTGGTGTATTTACAGTTTCTTGCCGGATATATTCACATTAAAAAATCAAAATATAAATATAAATATAAATAAATAAATATTAAGAGCATTTACATGCGGCTCACGGCTTCCTCGGTGGTGGCCACGCGCTCCGGGTCGGTCGACGCCCAGACCATTTCGTCGGTCTTCACCACCGCAGCCGCCGCCACGACGACGTGCGGCTCCTCGGTCGGTGAGGGAATGATTTGCTGCTTGACCGACGGCTTCAGCCGACACGACTGGTCCAGTGTGAGGTCACCAAACACATAACTGCGAAGCAGAGAGAGGCGCGGCGCCAAGATGATCAGCCAAAGGTCGGTCTCTGCTGTGGGGCCATGAGGCGTACCGGTATTCACAAAACTCAGGGTACTTGCACTTGGCCGCCATGTAGTCCCACGCGCAGTCGTAGTCTCCTCGAGGCACGCGCGCATGCTACGGAAAGCAGCGAAATCGCCACTCGTCAGGCTCGCCCGCGTGTGAAAAAAAGAGAAGGCGGGGGAGTTGAGTGTGGGAGTAGGCACCTTGGGCGCAAAGGAACTGAACGAGGTGTGAGTAGTAGGTCCCTTTCCGTAGCCGCTGGCCTTGTGCAGCGTGCGAACTGCTCAGGTGCGTAAGCCAGTCAGCCTTTTTCGTAGAGCAACACACCGGCGTGTGGGCGGGGACTCGTACCCGAGTGCTCGTGCAGGATCTCTTCAGCAAACTCGCGCAAGAAGACACGGTTCTTGATGACGTCCCGGTGGTCGACCCCATCGATCTCCCACACGGCCGTCGCATCGTTCCGTCCCGTGGTGTTGATAGACTCGTAGAATGTGAACAAGGGCTCGCCTGGCGACACCACACGAACAACATGAGGCCGCTGCTCGAGCCAAAGATGACTAGCAAGTTTGGTCAACGCACCTTCGATGACACCGCGGGTCGGGTCATCCTTGTTGAAGAAGCGCTGCGGAATCTGAGTGACGCTCACGTCCGACTTGTCGCCCAGCCACCGGTGGCACCATGACAGCGAGACGTAGGGCACCGTCCCGTCGCCTGCGTCGTCGCGTCGACATTATTTGTCAGTCTCTCAGCCTCGCATGGGAGACAACGCCCGTTGCCAAGACTCTGCACGCACCAGACTTGCGCGCATTGGCCGGATAGGTGGTGCCGGTCAGCTCGGAGTAGATCCGACCCTTGTCCTCGTAGATGACGTCCTCGATGCGCCACTGCTCCCGCATCAGGTCCGTCGAGTAATGGTACCCGAGCTCCGTCCTACGATCAACGCCTGGAATTCGAGGCAGCCATTCAAAGCGCGGCTCCTGTGATCAGCCGGCGTGAAACAGAGAGCGAGAGGAAGGGACAGGGCGCGCACCATAAGCGCAGATGACCTTGCGGATGGGCGGACGAGCCCATGGAGTATAGTGCTCCATGACGGGGTCGTCAAGGTAGTACTTGTCGATGATGTTGACCGTGTTGTTGATCTTGCTGTCGACCGGCGCGACGTCGCGCAGGGCGTCGATGACCTGCGACGCATTGTAGGTCTGTCGCCAGGGGAAAGGCCGCGGCATCTTGCCCCCGCGCGCCCCAGTGTACTTGCGCCGCTCCTGCTGCTGGCGCCGCAGGTCTTCGGCCATCTGGCGGTCGCCCGTCGCGTTGCTCTGTTCGAGCTCTGCGATGGCGGCGGAGAGGAGGGCCTCTTCCTGCTGCTGGCGGGCCTCGATCTCACGCTGCTCTTGATTCTTGGACCACTCGGCATTGACCGTCAGCGTGATGAGGTTGTCGATGGGCCACACCTTGCTGCTGTCGTCTCCCCGTTCCTCCTTGCTCCGCGGGTCAAACGGGAGATTCCACGACGGCGTGCCGAACCTGGGGGAGCCAAGCCGCTGGTCAGGTGGGGAAACACAGGCGCGAGGCAGAGGGGACGACTGTACGTGGAGGCCATCTCGCGAGCGAGCTCAGGGCTGATGCGGGGCAGGCCGAACGTGACGCCGCTCATGATGCCCTCAAAGGCCTGCGGCGCGCCTGCACTCATCAAGAGCCAAAGACTCAGCTATGAACTCCTGGTCTTCATAGGTTCACTGGCTGAACACCCAATGGGCGGGCGAGGCCGAAAGCGTACCCAGGAGAGGAGCGCCAACGGCGACGTAGGCCGCAATGTTGGCGTCGAGCCAGGCCTGGTAGGTGTCCGGGCTGTTGTGATAGTCCTCCAGCCACTCGAGAAAGTACCGGAACACGTTGTTGCCCATCGAGTGGGCGATGACGATAACTCCCGGGTGAGCGAGGTCCTTGGTGCGGTTCTGGATCTCAACAGTGAGCTCAATCTTGACCATGAGCGCCCGGAAGAAGGCGTCGCGGGCCTGCAACTTGCTGGGCGCGAGTCGGAAGTCATAGGGCGCCGCGACGATGGTGCTGCCCGGCTCGTAGTCAAAGATCTCGACCATCGCGCGCACAAACTCTTGCCACACGGTCGAAAGCGGGCCCGTCAAGATGCCTGCGCCACCACCCGGGCTGTGATGAGCGAGCTGATGCCGGCAACATGTGAGCTTTTCCGGCCGAGGAACAACGACGTACCCGGGTCGAGCTCGCCGATGGCGGTCATGCCCTCACCGGGGCGCAGCTTGCAGCCATTGGGCGGGTCGGAGAGATCATCGGGCACGAGCTTCATGCACTCCACCCAGCACGCTGGCGCGCCCAGGATCTTGGCCACGTCGATCCACACCCTGCGTGGGTTCATTACCATGAAGACGATCCGCGTAAGGAAGGGCTGATGCTGTCCCGGAGTCTGGAGACAGCAAGAAGAGGAGAGGGTTGAACCGGTCGGCGAGGTTGTAGCTGAACGGGAAGCAGTCTTTGAAGCGCCAATTGAAGAGCTGCGTGCTGGCAAAACCCGGCAGCAAAAGGACCGCGTTGTGGTCGCCGGAGACCGTGTGGGCGGGCCCCGTGGAGGACGAAGACGAGGAGGATGAGGAAGTGGTCGAGTCCTTTTCGGGAAGCGAAGAGGGGGATGTGGAGTCGTTGCTTTGATAGGTCGTCGCAGTGCCGCTGCTGTGCATGTTCAGCTGAGAGGTTAACACGTAGCTGTCGCTCGGCTCGAAGGTGTGCTGAGCCATGGGTGGTTGAAGTGCCGGCGGGACGTCGGCCGTGATGTTGGAGCAGAAGACCGGGTGGTCGGCACTCAGCACATGGTTGTTGGCAGCCCAGCAGGAGGCGGGCAGCCCAAGAGCAAGAGAGATAGTGCACATAGCGGCGAACAGGGAGAGGATTTGTCGCAGAATGCAGGGACCTTGACGTGGCCGTCGGTTTGGCCTGTTTTGCCAAGTCATGATGGGCAATTGCTAAAGGAAATGATGAGAGATTGGCATGTGATACTCATCTACAAAGGGGATGGAAACAAGGGTGCTCGTGCAGGACGTACCGTTGTAAGATGATCTTTATCTTGAAGAGCCCCACAGCATGTTAGGTGTCAAAGGGGCGGCTTGCAAGAAAACAAGAACATCAAACGAGGCAGAAGCAGCACAAAACCCGAGTGAAATTGCCGGTAGTCAGGTCGCGAGTAGCGCGACTGCCAAAGCATTTAAATTATCCTGCTTATGCTAGGCATTTTTGCTGTTTCGCCCAAAAAGCTCGTTGCTTGTTGTGCCACATCCTGAACGTATGTTTACGCCAGAAGGATCATCAGAGAAAGGGGTACTTAATTCATCTTTCCTGGTTGTAAAGTACACAAGGATGTTAAACATGTGCACTCCTACAGGATGGTATCATTGAGGTGCACCAATGATGAAGGATAATTAAAATCATTGCATGAATACTGCGTAGAGGTGATAAAAGGGCACAGGATTAAGATGACCCATGGGAGATTCATCAGCCTTGGCCCAGGCCTCGCGCCTCAGCTGTGCTCGCCCTCCTGGCTCCTTTCCTTGGTTAGTTACAGAATGGGGTGTGTCGCAAAGGCCACGCACCGAAATGTTCTTCAAAGTAGAAGGCTCTCTTGTCCGATTGACTGATGCACAAATACACGCCCCCGGGACCGGTCACTCGCTCAATCTCATCCAGTAGAGCCTTGACCTGGCCGCAAAAGAAAGAGTGAGAAAGATGCAGCTGCTTCGACCGACAGATGCTGTACCATGCGCATAACGTCTGGGTGGCACAACAGGGCATCGAAGGTGCCTTTGTCGATCACTACGTCGAACGCGCCTTCTGGAGCGGAAAAGCGCGTTAGCCAGGTTGAGGACGGGAGCAGAGGGTGAAGTACCAGAAAAGAGGGACCGCATGTCGGTGGCGTCACCCAGCACGTATTGTAGCTGGGGCTTTTTTGGATAGCGAGTCTGCATGTAGTTGATCACCGTAGCAGAAAAGTCGAGACAGGTCACCTGCTCGAACCTGTCCATCTCCACCATGTCCTCTCCCAGCCGCGAGTTTCCTGTTGTTCAATGGAAGTCGTCCGTGTTCGGGCGGACGTCGCGTCAGGCCTCTGGCTAGTCTTTGCTGCAGCGCACACGCACCACAGCCGATGATGAGAATACGGAGTCGACGGATGAGCTGCATCGTTGCCTCGTCCGGTGCGGTGACGAGCTCGCTTGTATGACCCTGCCGAGCGGCAATCACGCTGGCCAGGTGGTGCAGAAGCACTGCGCGGAAGCACGGATACGACTCATACCTGCCCCCCTTGGCGTGAGTATGCAAGCAACGCGAGGCTGTGCTATGGCGCACCATTCCCAGGGCTCGGCATCCGGCGTGAGCTCCGCGTACTCGTCGTCCTGTTCCAGTGACAACAACCTCGGGTTGGCGCTTTGCGTTGGGGGGGGGGGGCACGTGCATACCCAGTAGCGAGCACTAGCAAACGTTACCGGCTCTGCTGGCTTGACCTCGCAGGTAGGCTGTGGTTGACACTCTCGTTCTTCGTCATCTTCGAGCCAGTCGCTGGATTCGTCAGCCATGGAGGAGTTCGAGGAAAAAAGGAATAAAATAAAGTAAGCAAAGCACACGCAGAGCAGCACCGGAGATGGAAGAGCAGGCGCACGTTGATGCGTGCTCACCATGGCAGCTTCTCACTTCGTCGGTCATTGGAGGGGCGGCCTTCTTCGTATTGGGGGCAGTGGGTAACCTGCGACGAGCTCCCTTGCCCATCGCGCTCAACGTTCTGTTCAATATCAACCGTATGACACATCTTCAGGAATTAATGTCGCCCTACTCTACCCTCTGAGTACCTCTTTTTCATATGCAGAGAAGTTGAACCATCCCAGCACCCGACTGTCGGTGTGGCAGATCTATCAGTTGCCGCTCGGTACGTACCCTTGAGGTACATTACGTACGTGTGTGGCTGACCCGCGAGCGCGGCCACTGCCAGTGACGGGTCTCGTGGGAACGGTCCTGGGCGCCTACGTGGGCTACCGAGAGTGCCAGCTGGAACGCTCTTTCAAGGCAAAGTGGGCTAAGAAGAGGACCCTCGAGAACCAAGAGGGACCTCTTGAATCATCAAAGCAACACCCATGAAGACAATGTACAGTGCCTCTTTACGTTTGTGTATTTTCGTCCCGGTCATTTCCCACTTGGTAGTTGTCGGCTTCGTGATGAAGTGGACGATGAAGAGGGTGGAGCGCCGGAGGATGAAGTAGAGGAAGTGATGAAGTGGAGAGGCTCGAGGGCACCAGCGTTGGAAAGCGCAGCGTGGAGACGATCCCGCGTGGTGGTGAGATTCTGGAGCACAGGCAACAGCACCGCTCGGTTGGCGGCCGCCATAGCAAGGCCATCCGTAAGACCTTGTACGAGATCGATCTGCAGCTGCCCGGCTTCCTCTTCTTCTTCTTCTTCTTCGTCGCCACCATCGCGGCCGCTTCCTCGTGCCCCCAACTTCTCCTTTCCTGTCCCTTTGTCCTTCTTGCCCTTGCTGGAGCTGGACTCTTGGTCATCAGCTTCAACGAGCTCTAGCAGCAGGTCAGGTTCGATGGCCACGTCGGTGAGCTGCACGGCCGAGGAGACGAGCGCCGAGCCGGGCGCGAGCAGCGGGTGCGCATGTTCTCGTTGACCAAACAGGTCGGCCGATGGGTTCAACTGCACCAGTCATCCGTAGGACGGCGCGTCAATAAAGACGCAGGCTGAGAGGCCTTCGAAGAGAGCAATGCGCACCTTCCGCTTCTTCTGCAGTATGACCCGCTTGCGTTCGAGCTCCTTGGCCTCTTGCTCGAGCTGCGCCAGACGCGCCTCCTCCTTTTCGCGTTCACTGTACTTGGGAGACGACACACCGCGCGCCTCTTGGTGAGCAACGGGCGGACGCGTCCACCGGGATTGGCGGCCTGGTGTGGCACACGCACCTCTGTCGATGCTCCACCTCGGCAGTAATGTTGGCCAAGAGAGGCGTGTTGGCAGCAATGGCAGTCTCAAGCTCTTTCTAGAACAACTTGTAGTGAGCTTGGTGAAAGAACTGGAGTGGTGGGAGAGGATGGCGCAGCACCATTGTGTCATCCAAGCTCGCATAGTCAACGTGGATTCGCGACCGTAGCAGCTGCCGCTCCAGCTGTGCTGCCACGTGAGCCACGTCCGTCCGCAGCGCTTCCACGAGCGCTTCCCGTTCGTCCTTCCTTGTTCGTCGCGTAACTGACGAGATTGACTGTGCTACGGTGTTGACAAAGAAACGCTGCATCTCGCGCGGCATTGGGTTGCCCTTAGGGAGTGCATCACTCTTCGTCTCTCCATTTCGCACTCGCTTCCTTGATTTCTTCGTACGGCTCTTGTTGGTCTTTTCCTTCTCCATCTTTGCTACAAGTTTATTTGTCGCTAGAAAAAGTGTTTTCTTCTTCCAGGCTGGATTTGACGATGGACAAGCCGGGTGGAGCGCCTGCCGCAGCCAGCGGCCCAGAGGAAGAGGGAGTCGGTTCTGAATACAAGTCTTCCAGTTCGCAGGGAGTGATGAAGGTACCTTATTATTATGATTTCGACCCAATCAACTGGAGCACCCACGCCCCCCGCATCACCCACGTCAGGTGGAAGCGGCAAACCAAAAAGAGCTCATCCGCAACACGGAGAGTATGTTCAAGAACATCTCAGAGTACATCCAAGGCGAGCTGTTGGGTAAGTTGCTCATTCTGCTTTTATTTTCTTCTTTATTTATTATTAATGATCGTGTGGTCTAGCCACGAGCAACGATTACAAGCTGCTGGAACAGATGAACCACGTCACTACAGAGAAGTACAAGGCCATGACCGACCAGGCCACTGACCTGGTGCTCTTCATGGAGGAGCTCCAGAAGAAGTGTATGTCCCCCCGCCTGTTAGCTTCGTGTAGCGCACTGAAATTCGCGGTTGCATTGCAGACATGTCCTTCCAGCCCTACCTGCAGCAGATTGATAGCATCGAGAAAAGCGTTGACGAGCTGGAGAGAACGGTGATGCTCATGGACGAGTACACAAGGCAGCTCGAGGGCAAGTTCAAGCTCCTCAACGAACGAGAGAGGGCAGCCATGATCCAGGTTTTGTCACTTTGCCTGCAGAAGGGCCCTTTTGTACGACCTTGTACTGAGAGGACTCG